>JAOBRG010009684.1:2009-23880 GCA_027574985.1 Umimayanthus nakama | reverse complement strand
AAGTTCGCTTGCGAATTTCGCAGGCGATAAAATTCGCTGCGGTTGGCGAATAAAATCGCCTCGTGTGTCCCCGGCTTAAGGAAATCAAGGTTTGATGTAGTATACGATAATATCGAGAAACTTCGAAGTAAGCACTGGCGGCGGACAAGCGGTATTACATCTTGCCCGAGTAAGTGAAAAGATCTGAAGTCCTTTCAGCTTAAAATTCACAGAAACTTTGAACTGGAGTACGACAAAAACATATTTAAAACAAAAGGCAGGACTAAATGTACTCATTAAAACCTGTGTTGTGAATAGTTAATTTGTGGTATCAATAAAATTGTCGCCGTCAGTTTTAAGAATATTGCTTTAAAGTGTGTGGAGTTTAGACTTTTCAATCACGGTGCATATTACATGTGTTTCAAAGTCAGACGCACGCCCGGAAAAAAGAGGGTAGAGTTTTAAAAGCGCCATTTTATCCGTTTAAATTCATATTTCCTGTGCTTACAATAATGTTTGTTGTTTGAGCAAGTGGTTTTTATTTAACGTTGCGCGTGGGACAAGATAATATCTTTTGTTTGTCGGCCAAAGTGAAATTCAGAAGTTTCCTTGTGAAGCCATCGGTTGTTAGGTCATAAATAGATGAGAAAAGGGTTCTCTTCTTTAACTCATCTTTAAGGCTTCCAAAGCCTTTGTTAACCGGTCCATTCTTAATCCTTGGCGTTGAATTAACCACTTTTTTGTATTTAAATAAAAATATGTGAAAACTGAATGTTGCATATAGTTTTTTTTTAATATTTCTAAATATAACGGTTATGAGAGTTTGCACAGTTGAAGAAAGACCCCAGCAAATCCCGCAAACTCGAAGAAACTCTTCACTTTGTTTGACGTTTTGTATCGCTAATGATCTAAACTTTAAGTATCTTTATATTGAGAACTTTGTAAAAAACGTTCCTACTTAACAAAAAGTTGATGAAGCTTTGTCTGATAGTTTGCTTTGTTATCTTATCAAGACAATATCTAAAGAAACTAAGCAATACGAGTTTTCCGAGTCCGAGTTTATTATGCTTTGTAATTTTCAGCTAAAGTTATGAAAGGTTGTTGAATGTAAAAAGGAAAATGTTTTCAATTAGACTTGATATACGGCACTTAGTTTTTATGTACTTCATGCTAAGGGAGTTTCGTCTGATACCGAGAAACCTATGAGCTTCACCACTCTTCTGAGTTCATTTGTTTACTTACAACTTTCGCTTTTCAATTTTCTTTTTCTTCATTGCATGCCTCTCTGTCTCTTTCTTTCTGTCTACCACTGTATCTGTTTCTCTGTCTTGAAAACTTGGAAACTTGAAGTTAACTTTAAGAAAACCAAGGTTATAATTTCTCAAAAGGAAACAAGAAAATATCAATGATACAAAGTTTACACGCTTTTTTTTAATAAGAACCAGTAATTTTCGGCTCAGCCTGGGCTGTTCTTAATTTTATGGAGATTTCAGCCTTAAGTTTTTCTTAGTTAAGTTGTTCTTATTTCCTGATATTTTTAAACAGTGAGTTAGTTGCCCGGAACAATATATGTAAGATGGCACTAAGAAATTTGTGTTTGCTATTGTTTCATTCAGCGAAAAAAATTGAAACCGTCAACACAGCGTCCGCGAACGTGACGAGCTTGCTTTTAAAATCACTCTTTCAGCGCCCGTTGAGCAAGCTAAATTCTGACAAGTATTGTTTTCATGTACATCTCAATCTGTGTTTAAGGATCTGTTAAGCTTCTTCAGTAAATTTTTCTG
Organism: Umimayanthus nakama; assembly: GCA_027574985.1. Taxonomy (NCBI): domain Eukaryota; kingdom Metazoa; phylum Cnidaria; class Anthozoa; order Zoantharia; family Parazoanthidae; genus Umimayanthus; species Umimayanthus nakama. The sequence goes on along the minus strand of JAOBRG010009684.1, from coordinate 22,117 downwards.
ATCAAAATTTCAGCCTGGCGGTTGTTTTTAGTTTGTTCTTAATTTTGGGCCAGTCTCAGCTTGGGTGTTCTTATAAAGTTTGTTCTTATAAAAAAAGGCGTGTATTACAACAAAAAATAGATTAACTCGGTGACTCAATTCACATATCCGGGGACCAAAATCACGTCAAGTGACGACTTCAAACAAGGCCAAGAACACTTAAGGGACAAAGGTCTCCATACATTTGCTGCTCTTAGTAAGAATTAGAATTTCATCAACTTTCTCCACGTGTATGTAGTAAGGTATTTGATGCCTATACACCCGCATGTAGTACCGATTCTAACCTAACAAAAACAGACTTTATAAGAACACTCAGGCTGGGATTTGCCCAAAATTAAAGAACAAGCTAAGAACAATCCCCAGGCTGAAATTTTGCCATCAGAAAATTTAAGAAATTTACTTCATTCTTGTACACAGATTTAGATGTTTATGAACAAAGTTAAGCTTGGTCATCGCCATCGGACGCCGGTAGAGTTATAAGCAAGCTCGTCACGTTTGCGAACGCTGTATTGACAGTTTCAAACACATATTTCTTAGTGCCATTTTACATGTATTGTTCCAGGCATCTAATTCACTGTTTAAAAATGTCAGGAAAATAAGAAAAGTTTAAGAACAAATCGAGGCTGAAATCGCCAAAAACATAAGAACATTCCAGGCTGAACTGAAAGTTACTGAGTTCTTACAAAAAAAAAAGCGCCAAATGCAGAAGTTTGGGTGCTTATTGAAAATTTGATTATGTAAAATGGGATAAGTCTCCGATAGAAAAAACTCATTGCAAGTCATACCTAGGATTAAACAAAAAATCCTATAATCTGGCAAGTAGCAGCGAACTAGGGAGATTTCTAATCAAAACCCTCACGTGAACTCCTTGGATATTAATTCATTGTGTAAACAGTCTCTAAATTTGTCGTACAATCTTTCTGCCAACCACAAGGCCTCCTTTTATTAGTATCCAAATATAGTTTACCTACAAAATTTATAGATTAAATCGATTCTCAATAAATCAGAGTCAAAATCAAAGTTAAGCATAAATAAAAAGAGTTAAAATATTAAGAATAAATACATTGAGTTCTGGCAAAATAGGTACTTCTCTCTCTGAGGTTACCGTTCATGTTGGAACGGATCAAAATATCGAATTTGAGATTTTCACAGAATATAAATATACATTAAACGAACTATTAGTAACAAAAAATGTTTTTCAATACATCTAATAGTTTGCGAGATATGACGAACGAGAGTTTTTAACGGAAGTGAAGTTGTATGACGTGCGGCGTACTTTAGGAGTGATTTTCTCGTAACATGTTTTGGCTAAAACAGCGACAATGCAAAAAGGATCAATGTTCCCTCAATTTTTAACACCATGCCGTCAAATTTGGCAAGCTATAAAAATAATAGCTGAAGCCGTAGGCCGTCCTGTCGAATTTTCAAATTCTTCTCCAGTTATTTTTTATGACTTAAATCACTGAAGTTTTGTATGCTGCAAATGGAGAATTTTCCTCAAATGCCTGCAGAAAATTGAAGACAATTTCAATCAAAAGTCGCCAGGATAGAATTAGAGCGCAAATGATACTAAAACTGATAAACAAAACATAAATGGCGTAAACTGAAACTGACAGCTGCATTGACATCTAGAAGTGAAAGGGTTAGTTTGAACTATGAAGCTTGCATTCGTTTACAAAAAAAAATTTAAAGTATATCCACTATCATCTAGATAATTTCATAAGCTTTCCATTGATATATAGGTTTGTGGGTGTCCGATGCGTTCTAACGAAGTTACATGCGAAAAACTGAAAATACCTCTCAAGGTGAACGGTAACCTTAAACAAGTTTAATTGCAGTTATCGTTTCACGATAATATCAAGTGAAGACTCACTGTATTAAGAACTGTTTAGGTTAAGAAACGTAAACCAGAAAAAATGTCACTTAACTTAGAACAAGCAGCAACAATCTGATGATGGAAAAGGGTCGATGTTTGAGTTTAAATCGTGAGGGACGCTTATGTATGAGTCAAATCCAAGAGTGCCCATCCCCCCCCCCCGAGCTGATCCCCGGGCATTTGACATTTTAAAATTTTCTTGATCAAATTCCCCACCATGCGGGCCCTTTCTTTGGTCAAATGCCCCCCTCCCTAGGGACTTCTTAGGGTTCAAATGCCCTGCCCCCGGGCTGGAGCGACAAAATTCCAGATCGATTTTTCGGAAACCCTAACGAGATTTTATTAAACATTGCCATTTTTACCTTTATTCTCATTTGGCAGGACTGTAAAAAGTAATGGAAAACATATTAACTTTTAATTATTTTCAAAATTTTAATTGTTTTCAAGGTTCTCCGACATTCTACTTGTGCTTATTATCTCTCACCACAAGCATTATAAAATCTGGTCTAAGTCTTTCTTTATTGTTCTGCTCTTTTACACACAAAAAGCTTAGTAGAAGAAGCCTAAGAGCACGAATCGATACGTTCTTATTTTACAACTCAAAATTGTTTTCAGAAGGTACGTAACAACCACGTTTCAGCTAGTAGCTGGACCACGCAGCGCGGAAGAACTCGAGAAGGTGTTATGAAAAAACATCCGAAAAACCCCTGGATACACCATGGAAACATCAAAGGAGACGTCGGCTGGACTTCGATAACCCTTTGTTTACTGCCACCGGTATTTTATAAGATTTTCATAAAAAAACTTCACTAGTTCATAGTATCGGATATCTTTTTAAAATTTTTCTTCTTGTATTCTATACCTCATTGAATTCACGCCGCTACAAAATAAACTTGATAACAACCCCTTACACCGCCCTCTCGACTGATAATGATGCATAATATTGGGACACACAAGGTGCTACGACCTTTTTTCCCCAATGTCAAATACCCGGGGGGGCAGGACCCGATTAAGTGTCAAATTCCCGCCTACCCGGGACTTAAATCGCGTAAAATCCCCGGGGGTTTGCCCGGGGGAGAAGGGCACCCTTGGAATTGACTCATACATTATGTCTCTTTTACCCTAACAAGAAAATCGAAGATGAAATTCATTTTCTGTTGTATGACATTTGACGAAACATCTTAGAAATGGTTTCTTTATATAACTACCTACATAAGTTTTGGGTACCAATTAGAACTAATTCCTTTTAGCGGAACAGACAAAATAGATGCGGTCTTTCAGCAAAATAACAGCAACGTTAACTTCCTTTTAGGCACATTTGTCTCTAGATGTTCACATACTGTGATGAGAAGCTTGAGTTAGAGCAAAAGTAATAAACAGATGGACAAATACTGTAATTTCTTTCTTGCCTTGCTATAATTCTATTGTACGTTACTACAATTAATCAATGTTCAAACGTTTTGTGTTTCTCTAATTGTTCGTGTTTATTGTTTGCAAATAGTGTTGTTTACGTAATGTAACTTCAGGCAATATCGGTATTTAAACATCGTGCCAAGAAGATCATTTACTGCTTACCTCGCCACCTGTCTCTCTGTCTCTTTCTCTGTCTGTCTGTTTGGCTCTCTCTTCTTATTGTCATTTCATCGTTTTTTTTTTCACTTACTCTCAAAATTTGTTTAGATAAATTGGTGAAGACACATTCAAACCTAACACATTTTCGGAAAAGAACAGACACTCTGGCAACATTAAAGTTATTATTTTTCTTTGTCTTCAGTTAGGAGAAACGGGGCTTATATGATAAGAAAGCAGTTCCAAATAAGTGTTGACCTACATGGTTTAAAAAAGCTGGGGAGGAAGGAGAAGCACAAAACAATTCGCTGTAAATCTCGCGAGACTTTAGCGTCCTAGTTCTAATAAACAAACTTTCCCTTGACTATATAAAAATGACGTCAAACCTCTTCGATCTTCTGATCATTATATGCTCAATTTTGAGCTGTGATTGATATTATAATAAATTTCTATAAGCTACAAAATGAGCGAGATGTCTGTTCAGTTGAACTGAAGAGAAGTAGCCAAGAATAAAGTAAAGTAAAGTAAAGTAAATTAAAGTAAAGTAAAGTAAAGTAAAGTAAAGTAAAGTAAAGTAAGTAAAGTAAAGTAAAGTAAAGTAAAGTAAAGTAAAGTAAAGTAAAGTAAGTAAAGTAAAGTAAAGTAAAGTAAAGTAAGTAAAGTAAAGTAAGTAAAGTAAAGTAAAGTAAGTAAAGTAAAGTAAAGTAAAGTAAAGTAATGTAAAGTAAAGTAAGTAAAGTAAAGTAAAGTAAAGTAAGGTAAAGTAAAGTAAAGTAAAGTAAGGTAAGGTAAAGTAAAGTAAATGTAAAGTAAAGTAAAGTAAAAAAAAGTAAAGTAAAGTAAAGGTGTAAAGTAAAGTAAAGTAAAGAAGTAAAGTAAAGTAAAGTAAAGTAAAGGTGTAAAGTAAAGTTAAGTAAAGTAAAGTAAGGTAAAGTAAAGTAAAGTGTATGTAGCTCCGTTAATACGCATCGGACTGACCCAAAAACATTTAAACACTGGAGAGCTTATGAAATTTTAATACTAATACATAAATAACTTTATTTCAAACCTTCAGTAACCTATTTACACTTTAAAATCTACTACTTTTAAAACGCTATAGTCTTTTGTCATAAAGTGAAAAAGTCAAAACGCTAAATGTTTAAAACGTTGGTGGACCTATGAGTACGTACTCCGAAAGCTAATGTTTATGGAAATCCTACTAATTCTCAAAACTCGACACTTCTAAGATTTCGGAAGAAAGTCCAGGTCCTTAGCCAGCTAATAAAAGGTGTGTAGCCCTCAAAACGACAAAAGTTCGCTAAAAAGAGCTCATGAATTATCTAAATGATGGTGAAAAAATCGTTGAAAACTTTGGTTTATAAACAAATGCGAGCATCATAATTCAAACTGTCTATTTCACCTTTAGACGTCAATGCGACTGTCAGTTTCAATTTCAACCATTTTTAGTTTGTTTGTGAGATCATAACAAAATTTACTTTAATTCCGTCCTGGCGGTTTTTGACTGAAAGCGTCTTCAATTTTCTGCAGGCATTTGAAGAAAGTTCCCCTTTTGCAGTACCGTATTTCTTCGAATAGATGCCGCCCTCGAACAAACGCCGCCCTCGAATAAACACCGCACCTGAAAACCAACGTATTAACAAACGCCGCCCTCGAATAAACGCCGCACCTTGTAATTTTAAAAAGTTTGAAAGGTACAGACAAAAACCAACAACATCGAGTTTAACTGATTTCTTAGGCGTTTACAAGCGAAACAAGTTGGAGTTTTAAGACTGTAAAACTTGATCGGTACAGCCAGATGAAGAACCGCGGTATCTTTTTTCTACTTTTAAAAGTAAAGTTAAGGTAGGTTGTTCAAAAAAATAAACAGCATTTTAAATAAACGCCGCCCTCGAACAAACGCCGCACTCAAATCATAAAAAGTTTAATAGACGCTGCGGCGTTTGTTCGAAGAAATAAGGTATACAAAACTGCCATGTTTGAGTCATAAAATATTTTTGGAGCAGAATTTCAAGTCTTCAGGACAGTTTTCATCTTTGGCTATTACTTTATCAACTTGACAAATTTGACAGCATGAGATAACAATTGAGGGAGCAATAATGATCATTTAATTTTTCGTACCTCAGCCAAAACATATCTCGAGAGTTAATTCACTCCTAAAGTATGCCGCGCGTCATGCAATTTTTCTTCCGGTAAAAACTTTCGTTCGGCATTTCTCGCAAACTAGAGACGTATTAGAAAACATCTTTTTTGACTAGAAGTTCATTTCATGTGTATTTATGTTCTGCGAAAATGTCAATTTCGAAGTTTGATCCGTTCCAACGTGAACGGTGATTTTTATAATTTTCAACACAAAACAAACAAATGTCCCCTACCAGCGCAGCACACACGTAATATTCATTATACCCCAACCTTCCGGTCAATACCAACGAAACATCGAAATTTTCACTTCATTACTGATATATACAACCACCCACCACCACCTTATAGATATATCTTATCTATGCGTGTGCAACAGGTAATAGGTTAAAACGTACATAGACTTACATTGAAAACAAATCCGAGGTTTTATGGTCCGATTAACTGCAAACAACGAAACTAAAACACATATTCTGTATATTTCATGTTTCTTTCCTCTCTTTAGAAATTTCAGGAGCCTCCTTCGACTCCTTTCAAAAATTTCAGAACCCCCCATTTTCTCACCCACCCACCCCACCAACTGAAATTCTGACTGGTCCCTTTAAAGGTTGGACCCTATTTATCGCACGTGCCTTCATAACGCAAATAATAACATACATGAAAAAATTACTCGATTCTGATTGGCTGAGAGCAGTGCAGTTGAAGAGTAACACCAGTGCAAAAAGCGTAATACCAGTGCAAATTACAAATCAAAATTTTCGAGTCTGATCTTCAGTCCTCAGCTGTGAGAGGTTGGAATATCATAAAATTTTTCATAAACCTCCCTTAACATTCGAAAGTTTTCCGAGAGTTTCCGAAGTTTTCCGAGCATTTCCGAACACTTCCAAAGATTTCCGAAAATTTTCAAAAAGTGTCCAAAGATCATTTTAAGAACTTTCCAACATTTTCCGAAGAAGTCCGAAGATTTCCGAGGACTTCCGACAATTCCCGAAGATTTCAAAAAATTTTAAAAAAATGCTGCAATGTTGTTTTTAGCACTTAGCAACATTTCCCGGTTCAGTTTCCGAAGATTTCCGAACACTTTCGAAGATTTCCGAGCACTTCCGACAATTTCTGAAGATTTAAAAAAAAAATTCAAAAATTGCTGCAATGTTGTTTTCAGCATTTTGCGACATTTGCCGGTTTTTCCGAAGATTTCCGAAGACTTCAGAAGACCTCCGAAGATTTTCGAAGACTTCCAAAGATTTCCGAAAAATTTTCAATTTTTGTTTTAAATTTCGGAAAGTTGTCGGAACGTGTTTTTTTTCACTTCCGGTGCTTATTGCTAAGTTTTCCAAAGAATTTTCAAACACAGAACAAAGGAGACACGAACCCTTACTTCCGGTTAATGATCGATCACTACATTTTTTCATGTATGTTATTAACAAGTAATCACACGAGTTTTTTCGTTCAATTTGGAATTAATTTGCACTCGTGATTTTTTCAAAAAGTTCAAATTTAACTTGCCTTGCGGGCTCGTAGCGGAGGGTTGGCGCAGTGGTTAAGACTTCTGCCTCCCAACCCTGAGGTCCCCAGTTCGATTCCCGGCCTGGTCAAGGATTGAATATTTGGGTGACCTTCTTTCCCGCTAAAGTTCACTCAGCTTTCCATCCTTCCGAGGTCGGTAAAATGAGTACCAGCATACATGGACCGCTTTGAAGCGGCTGCCACTTGCGCCTATATATGTTTCCGGTCCGCTGGGGGTAAACTGATCATTGTAAAGCGCCTTTGAGCATGTTACATGAAAAAGGCGCTATATAAATGCACCACTTTACTTTACTTTACTCGTAAAATTTTGACACTTTTTGAAAAACTCACTCGTGCACTCACTCGTATGATTACCTCTACTAATAATACACATGAAAATATTTCTGGACTCTGATTGGCTGAGAGGAGTGCTGTTTTTCTTAATTCAGTGCAAAAAAAGTTTATTGAGTGCAGAAAAAGTTAACACAGTGCAAATTTCCTTCAGACTTTCAGGATATTTTTCATGAACTTCTATCTTTGAAACACAAGACAACAGGATGGAAATGGAAAGTTGTAAATTGTTATTATGGTTTTCCCATCAGAATATTATAAAAATTATTCGTCCGATCCAAATCGTTGTACTTCCGGCGCGCGCGTTGAAATTTTTGTTCATGTATATTATTAATAGGAAATCATACGACTTTTCTCGTTCAATTTAGAATTAATTTGCACGAGTGAATTTTTTAAAAAGCTCAAATTGCAAGAACGGGTCTTGCAATTTGACGAGAAAAGTCGTATGATTTCCTGTACAAACCGTAGTTTATGGGCATCGCACGCACGCGACCACGACCGATCCACCACACGCACACTGCCAACCCGCCTTTTCCCGCGCTTTTTGCTCTTTCGCGCCAAAAATTGACACCGGCAGCAGCTGGGGACTCGGGAAGAGCTATTTTTTAAAAAAAAATTATTGAACTAAATAATTTAGTTGAGGCGTTACTCAAAATGTAACTTACATTGAGGAGTTTTGGAGAATAAGTGGGCAAACGTTTGTCACCTCCCGTCATGCAGCGAAACAGAATATTTGGCACTCCCCCCGAACCTGTTTTTAATATGATTACCTCGGGTCTTGCTCCGGAGCTTTTGGAAGAAATACTTTACGTTCTTGCAGAAGAAAATGAGAAAAATATGGACAATGTCAACGAGCGTAAAGGTTACTTTAAAGGTGGCCGAAGTGCTGGTAGGCAACAAAACACTTGATGTCGTGTGTCTTTCAGCTGTAGTGAAGACTGGAGTAAACACAGAAAAAATTGTTTAAACACTTAAAGTACGCTTTTGTTTATCATTCTAGAGTATATCTTTCTTCTATGTCAAGAAATGGAATTGGCAACAGAAGCACGTTTTCAGGCAGTTGAATTGTTTGACAAGTAAGTTCTATATTGGTTGAAAGTACCAAAGCTTTTAAGTAAGCCGAACCAAAGGCAAAGCTTCCAACGATTGTAGAAACACATACCTTATTTTATGGGCTATTGTTTTCTAAAGTGTTGTCCACCCAAATACAGTATATTGTTGAAAGGCGACCTTTTTGTAGCCTTACAGATATAGATACACTTACAAATGTATAGGATACGATCAAAATTAAGGGGGCATCGTAAAAGCGATTTGGTACCGTCAAATGTCAACTGGATATTAAGACAGGGGAGGGGCTCCAGGGAGTTGCCAGTGGACGTTAAGGAAAAGGGCTCAAAAATAGTGGTATATCATTTAGCAAATCCCTCACCGAGAGGTTGGTGACCAATGAATTTCTTGACAACTATGATATTTTTTACTTCTTCAAGAACTTTTTCATTTGTTGATTGGATTTCCCAGAAAGCTGCAGAGTAACCACTGTGAAATGCTTTGAACCCCCACTGCATTGGGTAAGTTGGTTCACCAAAAACAATATCTAGTGGACATCAAGGAAGAGGATGGGGGGGGGGACAAGACCTTAACATTAAATGGAAGCTAAGCAGTACCAAATCGATTTTACAACCCCCCCTTTATATAATACTGTATTAACTGGTAAGAGGTATAACTAGGAATGATTTTTAATGACTTATTCATTTGATCAGGCCAAGAAAGATAGGTATGTTATTTTCCGTATTTTATATTACCAAAAAAAATGCACACACACATGGGAAAAGAGGGTTAACATCACACACCTCCTGGTACTCTGTTTTTTTTACTCAACTGGGAAATTTTTTCAACAATAAACACTACTACCTGGGGGGCGGGGGACTTTTCGGGGCAGGGATACTTATCAGAAAAATCCAATGTAACGTCCAAGAGACACAAATCTGGGCATGGCTCAGGTTTGTTTCAAACCTTAAAAGGTACCACCCAAGAGTGTACATGTCAGTAAAATCTTGCAATTTTACGTCTCTGTTTGTACAATAAGATACTGAGGAAGCCCAAAATGGTTGCACTGAATGCAAATGCAAAAGTTTTGTCTCTGGCAGCCTAACTGTTACCCAATCCTTGAATTTTTACCCCTAACAGATATAATGCATCCCCATCCCAAAAAGTTGGGAGTGCTCACTCTGGGTACCACTGATTGGGCAACTGTACAACCTTGGTAATATTTTTTTTTAATCCTGGCACTGCGTCAAGAATTTTTCAACATGAAAATATTGATAAATGAAATAATTATTGACCACACCCTCCACACTACACCTGCAAGCGATTTATGAACAAGCAGTGATAAGCTTCAAACACCTTAAAGGATATCTGAAAATTTTTCACACCACTTATAATGAATCCCTATCTTCCATTTATTTTTAATCAGAGACACCCTGGGGGAGGTGGGCAAGGGGTTACTTCCTACAGTGGGGTATACAGGGCCGTAGTCAGACACAAACTTTAGGGGGGGCATTTTCAAGAAAAATTCTTCAAAGTTGGTTTGCTACAGATGCTTTTCAGCGCCTTTTGAGACAAAATATACAAAAAATTACTTCCAGTCCAAAATTTAGGGGGGGCATTTGCCCCTCCTGCCTGGCGCTGGTTACAGCCCTGGTATACAATCCCCAATATATCACGATATCGAGTATTCCTCCTCCGTGATCCCCATGGGTAGCAAATAAACCTAATTAATTTGAATTTGGTCTTACTCTAGTTTGTAATTTCTGATTCCAGGTTTATGGTGAAACATGTCTCTGATCTGTATGAAGTAATACGATCCTCTGATGGAAACCAGCAACATGACTGGAGTGTAGTAGAGGACAGAGTGAAAGCCCAATTACCTTTGCGAGCAGTGTCTTGCTTGCAGATTGCGAGTAAACTGGCTTCTCATTATAAGGTTCAATCAATAGTTTTCCTTTCTTTCCTTCCTTCATTCTTTCTATTGTGCCAACACATTCAAGATATGTACACTTTACTAAATAAAGAGCCATAGCAGGACTCAAACTTTACAGGGGGAATGGTGGGGATGGGGGGGGGACATTTGCCGCCCCTGCCTGATGCTTGCTACGGCCCTACTAATCACTGCATCGTGCTAAAAAACTTGTTCTTTTATAACTTCAGGACAGCATACCAAAGGTATAATATATGGTTTACTAAAGTTATTTCAAGTTCGCCAAAGATACATACTGCTTACTTAAGATATGTATGGTTTACGAAAGAAACACAGCTTACTAAAGATATGAACAGTTTATTAAAACAAACGTCCACAGAAGGGAATAAATCTTATATAAAAACCTATATTGTTTGGGCAGAGAAAGTTGCTAAAGAATTTGAACAGAACCGAAAACCACACCCATACCGTTGGATTACTCAGTGCTCTGAGACCTATTGTACTCCCCAGCATTCTGCTATCTGGAGGAATGGACAGATGTTTTTTTATCAGCTCTTTACTCAACAACCCTTTTTGCAGTTAATGTGTTTCTTCCACTAACTCTTTTTTGTTTTATAGGCAATATCCCCAAACAAAGCTAGGCGTTTCCTGAACTCTATTGGACATCGCTACACCATAGAAAGCGTGTTAAAATCAGAGATGAGAGTTTTGAAAACTCTGGATTATCATATTCTGACAACCACACCCCTCACCTATCTAGAAACCATCCTGGAAATATTAGGCAAGTCATACATTTTATTCGTTTAAATTACACTCACCTGGTCAAAGTACTAGTCAAGGTTGTGACTGAGTCTGGAAAAGTCATGAATGGAAAAATCAGGCAACTTCAGACCATGATCATAAGCGACTGAAAAGTCAGTGAATCTTGATTATGAAAATGTGTCAATCAAGTGTAAGTGTTCAAGATGAGAGTAGATACAATGTTTAAGGTGGTTTTGATGTCAGTCTCCACAATGTTGTGCTAGTGGGTGTGGCAAATGAAGAGACTTTTGGGAGAGGTAGTGGGGAAAGTGGCCAGAGGAAGGCATATCAAAGGAAAGTGGAAGATGGAGTGTTATTGCTCATTAAACTTGTGAAGAAAACCAGCAATATAAACAAAAAATGAGAAGCATGCACAGGACATTCGCAACTTACAATAATTTGTTTTTTGGCTTTGTCAGCCATATCTCTGGAAAGGAAAGGGAGGGGGGTCAGAATCTCTTGAATGAGGAGCATAACATCAGCAAAGCTGAACAAAAACAAGTGAATATTCATTTCTCTTTCTACTGGTGGTTTGCAGGCCATAATGATAGCAAAGCACAAGTGAAACTGCTACATGAAGCTGGAGTCAAGGTCTTGGATATAGTTTATCTGAAACACCATGAGATTTATAGCCAGCTGTGTATGACTGCTACTGGAGAACAGTGCTACAAAGAGGATAGACACAAGCTTGCTATTATTTCAAGTGATCTCATGCTACTGGCTGTAGCAATAATTGGAGCAGCTGCATACATCATCAACCAGTCCACAAGTGATATGGTATATATGTTGAAGGAAAATGAAGCTATACTTTGTGCCCCCCCCCCTCTCAAAAAACCCCAGAACAACATACTTCATGACCCCTAACTAAAGTGGAGACTCCGGTAGTCATCTGTGCAGTACCAGGCCCAAGACAACAATTATTATTTTAACTAAAACCGTCTTCCTGGACAGGGATTTCTAAATGGTACAGGGCAGAGCTCTGTAGATGCAATAGATTGAAGTAACTTAAGAAATACAATTTATCTTCTAATATCTGGCTCTTAAACTAAGAGATTGGATTGCTGGTCCCAGCTGATGTAACCATGAGCCAGTTAAACCATTTCAGAAATCCAGAACTGGCCTGAATGGTCACAGAGGATAGTGGTCACATCAGATCCAAATTTTCATTCAGTTCTGTGCGAGTTAAAAATTGATATAAAATATTAATTAGTTTTAAGGGTCTTAAATTTTTTCCCCCAAAAATCCAAATGTAATTAAATTCTGTTTTGTACAATATTTTGCTTGAGCAAGTTGAAAATTGAGTTGGGCCAGTTCAGATTTGGTCAATTACAAAAAATTCTAATACCACGTAGTTTGTCCAACCATGGAAATTTAACTCACCTTTTATCAATGATCAGTGTTAGGTATTGAATAAAACAATAGTAACTGTATTCAAAAAAATTTATTCATGCTTGTTAGAAATGAACTTACATGTATGATAACTGACTCTGTGATGTGCATCTCACCTGCCACATGCGTCACATACATCTTCAAGCTCATAAATATCCAACATGTGGTTGTGGAACAATTGTTATGTGTTTCAATGACACAGCAATGGTATTTAATATAATGCTTTACTGTTTCTAGGTGGTGGAGCAACTGAGCAGAATAACTCAAATTCCAGAGAACGACATTCTAGACTTTGCAACTATTCTTATTGAACACATTCTGTAGATAAACAGAGTTCTGCAAACTTATGCACACACACTTGAAGCTCTTATACTTCTAGGTTGCATTAGCGGTAACCATCAGAATTTGGTTTTGCAACCATAAGGCTATATTGTCTGGTTTTTGTCAGTCAGGGTATGACAATCATCTGACTGATTTCAATAACTACAAAGTAATAAGTCCATGGTGCTCCTGAATTGGAAAAGAGACTGTTTTTAATTAGCAGGTGCTTGCTTCTTGACTCCAGGACATAAACTGTTTGGCTTGTTGACAGAAGAAAAACCACTGACAGTTTTTTAGACTGGTACTGGTACATGATTGTACTGTTGTTGAGCTTCCTGTGCACATCCCGTACTTCACATGTTTAAAATGGCAAGTTCCTTTCAAGGTGCTCACAGCAGTTTATATTCCTGAGCTTTAAAAATCTTTTGTTTTAAAAAACCACCAGTGAGTTTGAATTCGTGTAATATAGGACCTCATGAAACAAAAATGGATGACAGTTTGCAATAAATCTTTATTTAAATTTTAATTAAACACAGTACGAGATTCGGAGTATTTCACAAAAAGTAGTGCCTAGGAAGAAATGATTTAGATACATGCGCATGTATACTGTACTTTCATTTATTAAGCCTTGTGGCATATCTCACTATTATCAATATGTGCACAGTTGAGATACATGTATGCTCCCCCTTCAAGACTACTTTGAGAAAATCAGTTAGTTCAATCTCAACAAAGACATCTGTACATAGCAAACACAAATTTTTAAACAAATTGTGTTAAAGCTGACTATATTGTAATGATGAAATTATTTTATCACAAAGATGATGAAAAACAAAATAACTTATGTGTTGCTATTTACTAAACCAAGTAATAAACTTTAAAAGTTTCTAGGCACAGTGTTTAATATGTGAAAAGCATTGTTTTAATTAGTAACTAAATAACTTAATAATCAAATGTTTTTTACATGTATGTTATTAATTTAAAGTACCAAAATAATTTTAAAAGAAAACATCTTATTCTATCACTCAAATAGTGCTCTGATCAACCACTTCTATCAAGGTTTATTGCATTTCTAACCAATTTTCATACATTGTATGAAAGCAAACTAAGGTAGCTCGTAAAGTAATGACTCCTTAATTGAAAGTAAGATTAAAACACATCTGGCTAATTCTTTATCACAGATGGATTTGAATTTTATTTGTAGGCATACATGAGACTGAGTTAGGTAAACAGCAATCTTCAGTGAGTTCCATTGGGCTACCGAATCTGAAAGTAAGAGATAAATGTATTCTTACTTTAGTTTAAGAACATTACATCTAGCAGATCATGTGTTTTCATAATAAACACATTATATTATTTGCTCAGATTTTCTATAAAGTGACTTTGTTCTTAAGTTTTCAATGATCGATGTGCAACTGTCATACAGAACTGAGATCCGCTTTACTTACCAATTGCATAATAAATTATCTTTCTACTGTCTATGAAAAAAACTTTTCTGACTAATAATTTCATACAAACATCAAAACTGTAGAAATGAGAAAATACTCTTTCTTATATACATTGTGGACCTTTGTAGAGAAGCTTTGGCCTTTGTTGCCATAAATACTTAAACTATCATTTTTTTAAATGAGAAATTAAATAAAGCTGACAAGTCTCTTCTCTGAAGTCAAATGTTTTCTGAGTAAGCAATTAACTTGTCTGCATTGAATCTTTCCCTGGTTGGTCAGAACGAGGTCGTTTGAGGGGTGGAGGGCTCTCATCATCGACACCATTATCCTATGGAATAAGAATAGAAATAATAATAATAATAATAATGATAATAATAATAAATGTTAATAATAATAACAGTGTTAATAACAATAATAAAAAGAGAAAACAGTAACTATTTACTGTACAGCATAAAATGAATTAATGATGCTTTAAAAATGAACTACGTTACTGTTAGTTAGAATGTTAATTTCTTTTTAATGCACAAGAATCTTGAAGGTCGAGTTAATTAACATAGTTTGAAGGGGCTGCCATTTTCAATTCTAGAAAACTTAACAATTATTAAAATGTTATGTTAGTAATGGTATCATTTTTTTTTCAATAAAATAAGTGCCAGTAGGTGTTCTGTATTTCAACAAAGAGAAGTATTTTTTGAGAAAATACAATTGTGTACCTTAGTGATAAAGGTCAAGAATATGCACAGTAACATACCACTGACGGCTGTTTGTCGGCCGTCTGTCAGCCAACAGATGGTTGACTGCTGGCCGACTCTTAGTGGGGCATTGGTGGAGTGTGGGTGAAGTGTCAGCAGTGTGTCAGTGAAGTAATTCCTTCATTTCTTCTATGAAATAATTATCTGTTTAAAGCTTTTTGTGTGAATAAAGAAACTTGCCAGTAATTTTCCTCGGTTTAATGGCACAGCATTTTAAACTTTCTGTCATAAGTCATAACTGTAAAGCCTGGTTCTCATATGCCAGGAAAATCCACCAACGATTGGCAATTTAGATGTTTCCCGATCATCCACGATTTTTTTTGCAACTTATGAGAACATGAATCGGGAATTTACCTGATCTTCGGTGATAGTCGGGGACAAAATCGGGAAAATAGAAAGCGTGGTTTTTGATATTTTGATGTATTTTTACCTGAATTCGATTGGTTTTTATCATACAGAAATCAAGAAATTCTGCAGGTTGAAATTTTCTACATTTTCTTTCATTAAACTGTGATAGTAATCTTAACTTTTTTTGTCCTGAGAACCAAGGAGTTGTTCAGCAGTTGTATTTTAAAACAAAGAAATAAGAGAAAAGAAACCACATACGTTATTTTAAAAATGTTGCCCGAGACAGGTGAAAACGTTTTTATTCATTTAACATGAACACCGTCACCCTGTCTGAAAATCTTTACATCCAGGGTGGGCCATCAAAAATCAACAGTTGTGATGATAGAAAAAAAAATTGTAATTTATAAAAAATTATCACAGCTTTTAAAGTTACACTGAATTCCGAAATTAAAAATCTTGGAGGTCAAAATTTTCTAAAAAGTAATTTCACATCTAATCAGTGATATTTTATAGTTTTAAGTTTAGAATTAAAGAAAAACAAAACCAGGTATTATTGTTGGCAGCCTGAGATGTGTGTAAATGCTTTATTCAACTAATACAACACTGCCTCCCTGTCCGAAAATCAACACACCCTGTTCGTTCTGTCTGGCTGGTGTTGTTGGGAAGATGTTGAATGATTTACCTATTACAGTTGAACCCTGTATTTCGAAGTCTCAAGGGAAATGAAAAAGTTTCAAAATAGTGGGCTTCATGTTATCTGGCTAACGAGTAACAGCATAATGGCGTAATGAGAATCAGTGTACTAATTTTTTTCAACCCCGAACTTAAGAAATGTAAGGAGATTTTTGCAAAACTTGACCAGCAGCACAACAAAATTTATAATGCCTGGGTTTACACCCCTAAACTTCAAACTTCTTCATGAAAACAACACATTTTTATACTCACTTGATTTGGGAAAAATAATTATACTGAACCAGTTGACACTAAATAAATGTTTAAAAATGTGGTCCCAAATGGTAAGAGTAGGCATTGTTTACACAAAAAGGTGAAATTTGGAATTGTCGGTGAAGTGTCGGTGGCATATCAGTGAAGTGTCGGTGGAGTATTGGTGGAGTGTCGGTAAAGTGTTAGCTGACAGTCGGCCGACAGGGTATTTGGAGTATGTTATAGTGCGGATTCTTGACCTTTACCTACCCTACTTATTGACGATTTAGCAGGACACACCCTTATAATTTTCTTAAAAACACCAAAAGAACAAAATTTTTATACTCACTTGATTTGGGAAAAATAATTATACTGAACCAGTTGACACTAAATAAATGTTTAAAAATGTGGTCCCAAATGGTAAGAGTAGGCATTGTTTACACAAAAAGGTGAAATTTGGAATTGTCGGTGAAGTGTCGGTGGCATATCAGTGAAGTGTCGGTGGAGTATTGGTGGAGTGTCGGTAAAGTGTTAGCTGACAGTCGGCCGACAGGGTATTTGGAGTATGTTATAGTGCGGATTCTTGACCTTTACCTACCCTACTTATTGACGATTTAGCAGGACACACCCTTATAATTTTCTTAAAAACACCAAAAGAACAAAATTTTTTAAGAGTAAAATACTGGTTCCTGTTTTTTAAGGGTGTGGTTTAGCAAGCTATTAATATAGAAAAACTGCAGTTACTGTTAAAATTGTTGGGTAAAAATTAAGGTTGTCAAAACTAATAAATAATGCACTTACTAGAAACTTCCCCTTTAGTTTGTCAAATTAATAATATTTTGCATTAATTTCATGATGAGCACATTTTAGATAATAACTAAGTTATAAGTGGTTTTCATTAAAAACTAGAATTGCCTATAGAGACTCATTACTTTAACTTAACCAAAAGTGAGATTCGTACAAGATATATCAAGTTTATTTATTGACACAGCCTTTGGGAGGCAAATGTGTCAAGACTGAGCGTTAGTGGTTAACAAGTATTTTAGACATGTATGGCTTCTTTTGTAAAAACGAAAATAATGTTGCTTTACTTTGCTCTTATAAATTTTGTGTATAGGTGCAGGTCATTAATAATAAACAGCATTACAGAAAACCCAGACCACACAAGAACTTGTAGTCTTCAAAAACGTTTTTGGCAAAACCTACATGTAATTGACCATTTTGAGGTTGGCAGGTATGTGGGATGGTCGATCTTGTCTCAAAATCTTTTAGTATTATTAGTCCTATATATACTTAGACTTTAAAAACTCATGAAAGACAAAAAACTGCAAGTTGTCCATTCCAAATATCAAAAGGCAGGTTTCAATGATAAGTTGGAATAGCAGGTCGTATAGCAGATTAGAAAAAAGCAGATTGTTTCAGACTCCACACCACACTAACCTCCTGCAGACTTTCACTATCTGGCAGAACAGCAGACACATCTGTAGTTTCAGATCCCAAGGGAGCTGTCAATTCTGTAAAGCCCTCTTCATCAACAGGGACACCAGTTGAAGCATGAGCAGTTCCTGAACCACCAGTAACTCCTGTAAGGTCAGTTACAGGGGCCGTAAGGTTACTTCCATTCTCACTGTCAAAGTCCTGTGAATCTTCTTCATCTGACACCATACCCATGCCAAGACGGTACCGGATTGTAGCACTTTCCTCACTTGAAGATCAAAGGAATAATTTGTAGATCAACTTTAGTTTTGACATAATATAGTATAGGAGACAAGATCATGCAAGTTGTACGTGTGCCAAGTCAGGTGCAACTGAATGCAATTAGGTTAGTTCAAACCTGTTCCTCCATTTGACCAAGACCTAAATACATTAAAGCTAATAAACTTTAAAATTTGTAAGAAATCAAAATTTAATTATTATTAAAAGTACTTTGTGGCCACCATACTGACCTCTTAACCTCTCAATTAGGCAGGCTGGTACATGTACAAGAAAGTTCACTCAATTTTTGTATAAAAATTTAAAATGGGTTTCTCCACATAAATTTACATTGGCAACAACAACAACAACTTTATTTACCCTTTGATTGACATTACATTAATAATACAAAGATGGATAGAAAAAATATAAATTGTTTTTTTAGAAGCTACAACACACAAAGAGAATGAATTGTTTGTGTTTGTAACTGAAAAGACTGAAGTTCCAATTAAGCAAGTGTGCTAAACTGTAAAAAAACAATGGCAAAAGCACCATCCTTAATGCCCAACCTGACAGTTGAAGGAGCCATATTGCTTTCCTCGCCATCAAATGCATTGGGTTCCTCACTGGCTCTAACACTGCTGTGTTCGTCATCATTCTCATCATCTTCCTCATCATCATCTTCATCGTCATCTTCTTCATCTTCTTCGATGGCAATGGAATCTACTTTTCCATCATCATCATTACTTGCAAAACTGTTAGCTGTTCCAGTATTTGTTTCATTGTCATCGAGTGAATTCTCATGATCTTGAGCCTGCTTTGTTGTTTCACCACTAACTACATTTCCTGAACAAGAACAAATCTAGGATTCAGTTGACAAAACAATAGAGGCTAAAGATGGACTAATTAAACTTGGGGTGAAAATTCAATAGCTAACACAGTGAACCCCATAACTTAACAAACACCTTGTTAAGATGGATACATGTACCTAATTAAGGTAGATGGCTTGAGTCAGTCCCTGCCAAACTACAGTCATTTAACTGTAACGGACACTTTCCACAATCTTGATGGACAAATTTTTATGATGGAAAAGAGCGACACTTTGTTGGCAGTCAATGGACTATTAATTAAAAGAGGAATATATTCTACCGAGCTGCGAAGTGGCAAGGTTAGTATTTTTACTAGGCACTGAATCTGAGGGGAATAATTGTTTTGGTATTTGCAAAATCAGTGAATAGATAAATTTATGGAGAATTTCAGTAAGTTTATATAAATGCTCTAAAACAAGTGAAAAATACCTCGTATTTGAAAATGTGTGAAACCTCAAGCATGAATGCTAATGTATACATGTAAATAGTAGAAAGGATATTTTCTTTTTAATTTCCAATCAGAGTGCACATAAAGTGCTATTTACCGGTACTCATTACACAAACACTATTAACAATTAGTCACTGAAGGTGACGAGAATATTGGTAAATAGTCACCAAGACGAAGTTGAGATGGTTATACTGCAATATTCACAGAGCCTGAGATAACTCTAAGGTTATTTTTTTTGTTTTCATATCACCCAGGTGTTTTTATTAATAATTTTATCACACTTGGGGTAAAAAGTATGAATGGTACAGACTGCAGCCAATCCAAGAATGGTCAGGGAAAGGGTCTATTGGCCAACATTCCATGCGATAAGTCCCATTCCACTTACTTTCTTGCCCATCAGCTTTGAATATCATTCCACTTTGACTATGTTGTCTTTTTGTTGGGCTCACATGAGCTGGGGTACTTTGGTCCGTGGCAACAGCAGAGGAATCTAAAGAGTTTTGAGTTGTGGGAACAAATTCTCTTTGAAAACTCTGATGTGGTGGTTTGGATTTTGTAGGGCTGATGACTGTTTCCACTGGCTCGCTAAGCAGGGAAGGACCCAGTGGTGATGACGCAGCACTGTCATTGGTTTCTCCTGTGCTGGATGATATTGACTGTGCATC
>JAOBRG010009573.1:0-21829 GCA_027574985.1 Umimayanthus nakama | reverse complement strand
GAAACTCTCTTTCTGTTGCCTGTTTGTTTGTCTAAGTGAGATTGATCATTCAACAAGAGTTCTTATTTTATTTTTTCGCCTGTGGGATAAGGGGTTTAGCTGATGCTTCGAGCGCAAGCCCTTTGTTGGAGCAGAACATTTATTCAGTGTATTCACCCACACAGAAAAAAACCCAATTTGTTTTCAAAGCTACTCTCACAGAGTTTGTTTGTCTGTCAGCCTGCCATGCATGCGTGTCTGTTCCTCTAGTTCTAAGTTTAAAATAGCTGTCCATTCATCTGTCTGTCTGTACATATACAGCTGTCAGTTTGTTGTTTATTTTTCTGTCTGTCAGTTGTTTGTTTGTCTTACTGTCGAACTACCAGTCTGTCTGTCTGTTTTCTGTCTGCCTTTACCTATGTCTGTTGGTCTGCCAATTAATTCACCAAAAGGGAAAGAAAAGTTAAAATGTTTTTTTTAATTTTTGTTTTTAATTTTTACTTCTTTTTTTTTACCATATTTTTTGCATAAATGTATTTGACAGGTGACTAATTACAGAAATCACAGGTAATTGTTGCTCAGAAGTAGTACAAGATAGTAGTACAAGTTTTTTTTTGTAAAAGATCATTTACAGTACAAACAAGTTCATTGATTATCACAAGACTGCTCAAACAGAATAACTTCACATGAGACATTGTCAAAATAGTCTTCATTGAACAAGCCAAATATAAATTATCCTATGCAAAGCCTCATTTAAGTCAATTACGTGTATTTACTGTTTTTGTCTGTCTGACCACCTGTTTGTCAGTCTTACTCTTTAGCTATTTGTTTGTTTGTCTGACTGTCTGTTCATTTGCGTGACTATAGATCTATACTGTAGTTCTCAGTTTGTCTGTTTTTAGGACTGTCATTCCATTTATCTAACTGTCTCTTTTACTGATTAACTGTTTGTTTGGTTTTTTATTTGTTTGCCTGTATAGAAACGTGAACATTTGCTTAACTGTTTCTTTGTTTGTTTACTTGTTTGTGTCTCAGTCCGTCTGTGTGCGCAATCACTACCTTTTTGTTTGTCTTTCTGATTGTCAGAGCCTGTTGCTTGTTTGTTTGCCTGTGTCTGTTTGTTAGCTGTTTGTAAGACTCGCTCTGTTTGGCTGTGATTTATGAACAAAACTTAATTCATGTGTGATACGTTTTTAGCGGTTAGTTTAGTATGAATTTGACCTTTTGAGCGTTTTTTGTCGGGCTTTTTGTCGGTGCAGACCATAATGTCAACCCCTACTGATCAACATGCACATGTCCAGCCTGCTCTACAACAACAGAAAAATGTGTTTTCTTATAAAAAATAGTCCTTTTTCGTTAGTCAGCATGTTTGCTGTTTGTCTGACTACACTGTAGTTGTAAATATCTGTTTGTTTGTCTAAATACATGTATCTGTCTGTCTTTCTGCTTGTTCATCTGATTGTCAGAGTGACAGTTTGTTCCATATTTGCTGTTGGCAAGCCCTTGGTCTGTCACCCACAGCCCATATTTTGCTTTACTGTTGTTCTCCAGACAGGATCTGGCAAGACATTTACCATCACGGGTGGAGCGGAACGGTATTCTGATCGAGGACTCATCCCAAGATCTTTGTCCTACATCTTTGAGTACTTTGAACAGGTACACGTGTCTATAAATGCATTTAGTTTTCAGGGTTTTCAGTGGAAACATTAAAGAGGCGTCCCAGGGATCTCTTGTTTCTTTTTGGGAGTTCCAAAGCAACCTAAAAATGAGCTAAGGTGGTGATGGTACTTGTGTATGACCAATGACGCACAAGATTTCAACACTTACGTTCTTCAAGGATCTTGTACACGTCCATTTTTTGGGCGTGGAATACGCAATTATTTGCGTTTTAAAATGAAAACCCTGGTGTTGCAAGTTTGAGTGTAGTTTGCAATAAAGTTAAACAACTACAAGTCAGATCTACAAAGTGAACTATATCACTTCGTAAACAACTTCAAATTAGTTGCCGTTCTTACTTATTTCTTTAATTACATGAATTTTATACTTTATGTGAAACTGCAAGTAATATTATTTGTTTGTAAAAAGGTATTGTTACATGGGACAACGGGTTTTCGTGTAAAACTGTTGTGCAGGAATTGGCTTGTAACACATTTTTAACGCAATTGCCATTGTTAAAATACGCCGAGTCATGTTAAGAAATTTCCACTAGAACTGTTGCCTTCTGATGAAGGTAAAGATAAAGTGGTGCATTTACATAGCGCCTTTTCCATATGAAAATGCTCATAGGGGCTTTACAGTGATCAGTTTTACCCCCAGCGGACCAGAAACAAATTTACAAACCTGTCCATATATGCTGTTACTCATTTTACCGACTCCTGAAGGATGGAAAGCTGAGTGAACTTTAGCGGGAAAGGAAGTCACCCAAATGTCCAACCCTCGACCAAGCCGGGGATCGAACCGGGGACCTCAGGGTTGGGAGCCAGAGATCTTAACCACTGCGCCAACCCCTCCGCCTGTTACACGGGTGACGGTGTTGAGTTTTTAACGCAACTTTGTTGCTTTTAAACATCGATGAACCGTGTAACATCAGCTTAAAAGCAAACATTTAATATTATGCTCATACTGTAAATTACTTTTTTATACTCTCCTCAGCACTCTGACGCAGTGTATACAACGCACGTCTCCTACCTAGAAATCTACAATGAAAATGGATATGATTTGCTTGATCCCAAACATGAGGCTGCCAAGCTTGAGGATTTACCGTAAGTAGAAATGAAATCAGTGCATGCATTGCTTACGAGTTTTTTTGAAAAAAATTAATGCGGTCAGCCTCTTTGTACAGTTACTTATAATCGACGCTTCTGTTGTTAGGTCTGTCTTAGAATATGCGTGTCCTGTACGTTTGCCCTCCCAGAAAACCTACTTAATTAAACAGTTAGTACAAAAAAGGGATTTCGAACTTTCTTTTTAGGAATGCTCAGTAGAATCGCCCTCTTTATGGCGTTCTTTGCAACAGCCAAGGAAAGAAGAAAAGAGGCAAAAAATTTATGAAGAATGCAAAGGAAGCTAAACTTTCTAACAGCTCGATGTCTTCGACGCCCTGACCCACAATGCACTACAACCTGTTCTCTGCCTCTACACTAGCGACTGACACACAGTGGGTTAGGTATTTTAAATTGGCCCTCTCTTGTAAAGTCGGACTATGCTGCAAAGAAGATGAAAAATGATTACGTACTTTAAAGAACCTACAAAACCGTAAACTTGCATGCAGCTGCTAGATCGTCGTGACTTTGCAGCTCTATTTCTTCCTAGGAAAGTCACTCTGCTAGAAGACAGTGACAGTAACATCCACCTCAAGAACCTGTCACTGCATCAAGCAAACAACGAAGAAGACGCTTTGAATCTGCTGTTTCTTGGTGACACCAACAGAATGATAGCCGAGGTAATCTCAGTGAGAGGACACGCTTTTACAATTGAACACATCTTCATTCTCTTCTTGTAACTGCCATTTCAAATTCCTTGCGTGGTAACATCAAGTTGGTGACTTCTCTGTGCTACAAGTAAATAACCTGGTGCTTTTGTTGGCGGTGTATTAGTAGATTATAAATTTGCGTGTAAATTTCGTTTACAGTATACATGTAATGGCTGCGTGCTCAAACTCCAGCCCAAGTATTATAGTATACTCTTTGAGCAGGGAGCTGTACTTACTTGACTGGCTCTAGTCGATTCAGCTGTACAATATGAATGGACATCAACTTCAGCTGGTAACTTGTCTGCGATGGATTAGTGTCCAGTCCAGAGAATTTCATCAAACTCTTATAGCTCACTTACAGGTCCGTTCACACGTGCGATCTTTACTGCGATTTCAGGTGCGATTTTTTTGGCAAAGAAAGTCCGCACCAACATCGCGGTGAAGTTTAAACATGTACAAACACCTGCGTTACCGCGATGACGTGAATTTCAGCTGAATAGCATTAAAATCGCTGGCTGTTCACACATGCGAATTTTTCTCGCCATTGAAATTGCCGGGAAAATGGCACCAAAAATCGCCGTAAATGTCGTGGGTGTGTGCGGGCCTTAGCATTCGACCATCGGAGCTGTAGAGATTGGCGTTATGAGCCGCCAAGTCCAGAAAAGAATTTAGTTTTAACTGATGCCGCTGTATAGGACCACTATGCACAGTTCGTATACAGGAATAAGTGCCGTATCCGTCGTTAACTAATGGTTTATTGTAGTGTGTTGTGTGCTGTATTGTGTTGTTCTTACTTGTGCTGTATGTGTTACATACAAAGTTCTCATACCGTCCCATCCCATTAAAAGCGGCCCTAGTTATAAACCCTCCCCACTGTTGTAGTCCTACCTACCTGCTAAACTAAATAATACCCTGGACCTTTCGCATTCCACAACCGAATATAGTGCCCCTATGTAGCAGTGCCTTTACATTACGCAGTACATCTTCTAATTGAAATTGACGTATACTCGTTGCCTTGTAGGGATTTTCTGCCTAAGAGTTACCAGTAACAACATATGCTGATATCGTTGGAATGTATTTTCGGTTTCCTGTTGCGTTTAACAGCCTTGAGAACCTGAGTAAAAGGAAAACGTACATGGATAATGCCGCATAATGCAAGTTTTAATTTCTGCTTAATCCGCGAAATATAAATTTTGCCAACCTCATAAGCCCCCCCTCCCCAATACCCAATAGTGTACCAATATTTTTATCTCATAGAATTTGTGTAAATGTTGTTTTAGTGGGGAAGGTTCTGTTGCTTGCCTTCTTATCCGACTTTCAATGAATAAACTGTTTTTGTTTTCATGCTGTACTTCGGTTTATGTACTGAAATTTAATCAGTAAAACTTCAACTCGTCCGCAGACGCCGATGAACCAAGCGTCCACGCGATCGCACTGCATCTTCACCGTTCACATCAGTGCGCGAGAAGCGGGTTTAGCTACCATCAGACGGGCCAAGCTTCATCTTGTTGACTTGGCAGGGTGGGTAGTGATTCTAGTTTTATTGTAGCGAGTTGAAGAGCTGTCGAGGTATCCTAATTGATATCTTCTTAGCGGCAGTCCTAGAAAAGAATTTGGCCCACACGGAGAAAGAGAAAAAATCTCTGACCCCGGTGGGGTTCAAACCCACGACCTCCAGAATAGAGCACCGTTGCTATACCGACTGAGCCACAAGGTCAAATGGGAGTTTGTCGTGGGGAATTAAGATGGTAATTTGCAGCAAATGAACACATAGGTGAAGGGTTAACCAGTCAGATTCCGCCGCTCAGTACTATTAAGCATGCATGTTAGTTGAAAACTAGTAAAAATGAAATGCTGTTTAAATGCCCAAAAAGGTACCTTTCTGAAATGGAAATGGAGCCTTATGGACAAAGAAAAAAATCTCTGGGTTGTGATTGGCTTTTCTCGAGCTTTTGGGGTACATTTTCCGCTTTCTGTTTAGACCTGAAAACAGCTTTGTAACTGCCGTTATGTTAGCGGTAGTTAGTTATTAGACCGCATTCACAGAATTAGTATGTATGCAACACATGCATGTGTATTTATGTGTGTGCGTGTGTGTGTGAGAGATAGAGAAAGAGAAAGAGAACACTCGCATACGCAGAGAATAAATGACTGAATGAATGAATGAATGAATGAATGAATGAACGAATGAGTATTATCTGGACTCTCTAATTCTGTATATTATTTTTGTTGAACTTACATGTGTTAGTGTGTAATGTCTGACACGCATAATGAGCACCATCATTTTCATTTCCTTGCCCATAGTTCAAGAATAGAATATCCTCAGTAATTATTAATGCATGCAAATTCTTGGATGTAGTTCGGAGAGGGTTGGCAAGACAAAAGTGGGTGGAACACTGCTGACCGAAGCCAAGTACATCAACCTTTCACTTCACTATCTGGAACAGGTATACTTACTACACACTAATGCCAGAAGGTTTGCTTTCAAACTACCTGTTGCACCATTTGTACCTGTCATCAATAGAACCCTAAAAAGGTACTAAAACAGATACTCGTCGATTTTCATTTATATTACGTGGTCAAATCAATGACGCGAAAAACTATGTTTTTGAAATCTTAGATTTTATCCATAGTAATTGTTGGAATTTGGTGTTTGAGGTAAGTGAATCGCAGCCAATTTATTGGCAGAGTGTGTCAGGTTCGCAAAGCTGGTTAGATATCAGACTGCCAACCAGGAGTTCCCTAGTTGAAACCCTGACCTGGTCGAGGTTTGAACTTTGGGCGACCTTCATTCATCAAACCATTTGCGGACAGGGATGTCAAGCCATTGGTCTAGTCTGTTGAAATGATACCCGAGGCACTTGAATAACCCAAACAGTTTTAAGGGAGCTGGAGTGATCCCGGTGTTTGGCGCTGTGGTCCGAAAAACTGATGGACCGTATATTGGCGCAGCCAGAGGCTCCACTAAGTGTTTCCAGTTCCTTCTCGTGATGCTTCTGTACTTGAAACGGCAACTAGCTAGACAGTTTTCCCGTTTCTTTCGTTTCCTGCATGGAATGTTTATACCTCCTCAAAACTCGGTTAAACACGGAGCGATTCTATATCCGAAAGCTGAGAATCATAGCCTGCCAATCACGGTTTTTCATGTTGCGTACGGTTGGTTGATAAACAATAAAAGTCGATCAAGCGTGCTAGCTGGCACTTTGCCCGTGCGAGCCTCCTCTATCACAAAAAAAATAACCCCGCACCTCCTTGTTCTTAACTTTTTAGGAAATTTCAGCCTCAATTGTTCTTCAGCTGTTCTTATTTTTAATAGTACCCGTAAGAGCAACAACAGAAATAACTCAGTACTGAAATACATGATCACAAGCCGAATAAACTGAAATGGAAATTCACTCGGTCTCAATGTTTGGAATTTCGACGCTCGATACAGTCGGGTTTGAGGATCTTGAGGAAAGTAATAGACTTTTATTAATGAAAGTAGGCTCTGCACTTATGATTCCAAATCCCAAACTGGGTTGTTCTAACGTTGTTTTTAATTTTTGGGCAAACTCGAGCCTCGTTCTTATAAAATTGTTCTTATAAAAGAAAAAGCGTGTGCTCACTGTTTATTCGCACGATTTAGAATGGTTGAGTGCTTAACGAGATGTTTTGACAATCTTCTGAGTCGCGCTACAGGAAAGGGTTGCATCTTTTGTATACATTTTTTATACACTTTTTATACAGCTTTGCCTTTTAAAGGACTGCTCCGTGTTTAACTAGCCCGAAAGAGCCGGCTGAAGGTCGTACAGAAACTTAAGGCTTTTATTCACTTCGTTCAGTTGTAGAGGAGTCGAGGCAGAGCAAGTCTTCAACAAGTCATTTTGTTTTTAGCTGGGTTACGTGTTCCCATGTACGCGGTCTCCTTTCGGTCTCCTGTCGTTTTCAGGCGGTTGGACCAAATGAAAAGTTTAGAATGGGCTTGCGAGGGAATGTGTTAATTTGACCTAATTGTGAAAACAACCGTAATGAAAATTTTAAACTTCAAGCAATTCTCTGAATTCAAACTTAAGGATTTGTAAGGGGTTTTTGAAAGTTTGATAACGAAGGTCGTTGTTTGAAGATTTTGCTTCCAGGACGATACCTTTTGAAACATTACCAAAATTCGACGTTAGATTGCGGAGTTAAAAGGGTTGTAAGTTGAACCATTCCCCATACATATGCTGCAATTTTGGCCGTGACTGACTCTAACCAAGATGACGACAGAAAACACCCAATGGTCAATTCCACTCTTGCAAATAATTTCAAATACTTGTCCCAAAACGAAACCCATCTTGGCTTCCAAAATAACTGACACTGCGATTGTGTGCAAAGGTAGTTGCAGTGTTGGTAAACACACACCAACTTTTTTTTTGCCTCTTTATGTTACCCAAGGTTGACACTTGCTTGTCTGTCTTCAGGTCATTGTCGCCCTGTCAGAGAAGTCAAGATCCCATATTCCTTACAGGAATTCCATGATGACAGCCGTTCTAAGGGACAGGTAATGTTAGCATTCTTTGTAGAAAGCCATTTAAGGACCGTTTTTTTTTATTCGTAGTTGTTTTCCTAAATACGGGTGTGAAGCACATAGTACATGTACCACTATAGCTATATAAAGCTTACCATATGAACAAAGAACAGTCTATACGATTCCTATGAAAATGGTGTAACATCTCGTATAAATCAGGTGCTATAAAAGCCAAAAGCCTCGTTTCTTACAAGTTGAATAGAAATACATTTATTTGAAGGACGTGTCAAAAATAGTACACCCTCTCTAAAAGCAAATTATGGATTTGTCTGTTTGAGTCAAACATTCTACAGTTCGCTCACTAATGTACGTAGCATGTTTTCCGCAATTTTTTATTGGACTGCATGTTACAAATTTTATTCAGTCCACAATGAAGGGACGTGCTACTTTAAATCATTACAAAGACATTGTTTGTTTAAATGATGTCGTCGATAACTGTTCGGAATTTTGGAAATTCGTTTCTAAGTGTCTAACTGAAGGATATTTTGTAGAGTTTAGTTCCAACCTACCTCAAGCATTGCTTTGGCCTGCTTCCCTCCAATCCAACACACTGCAACTGTGGTGATTCTAACGGTTTCGTTTCACACTTTCCTTGTTCTAGTCTGGGCGGCAACTGCATGACGACTATGATTGCCACTTGTGCTGTGGAGAGAAAGAATATTGATGTGAGTTTTTTTTTCCTTTTTTGCACAATTTCTTTTTAGAATTTTTTGAAGGATGATTGCGCTCAAGCAGTAGGATGCTTGAAAAGTTTGGGTCAACCTGAATGCTTTGCATGGTAGAGTAGCCATTTTGACGGAGTTGAAAAGTATATGCAATAAATGTGATTTTACGATCGTTCTAAAATCTATGTAATCCTGTGTTTCTGAACCAAACTTTTACCTCAGTTCTGTCGTATATGTAAGCACGTTTCCCTTACTTTTCAGCCATATGTTTTCTTTTGTTACTACTATTTCGAAAGTGTCACTATCATGGCCGTTATAGACAAACTTGGAGTATCTAATGAAAGCTCAAATAAACAAACAGATAACCAACTCCTAATAGGCAGTACTCAAAAAAAGAGATAATTGCAAGGTCTTCCACCTGAATTAGAATGAAGAGTAATAATGAAACAAAAACAGGGGGTGGGAAAGCACTCTCTTACTCTCCTTTCATGTTCTTTGATCTTCCTACACGTGTACAAATAGAAAAGCTTAAAAAAAGTTTAGAAAAATACGGAAAACGTTGTAAATTAATAACGTTGGTCACGGTTTGCATGTGGTGAAGTAGTTTTGTGGGTGCGAGGACACTTTTGAAGTCACTAACGGCTATCCTAGTTGGTTTATCAATAGTTTGAATCTTATTTTTTGTCTGAGCTATGTACTTTATGGAAACGTTTTTTTCTTTCGCTAACAGCTGTTTCTGTAAATTTTTCAGGAGTCAATATCAACGTGTCGGTTTGCACAGAGAGTCGCCATGATTAAGAATGATGTCAGTCTGAATGAAGAGATAGATCCAAAACTGGTGAGTGTTGGGCTGATCTAAAGCGTGACAAGCCTTTGGGTTTTATCATGATGCCAATGTTTAGATTAAGAACGACGTCGGTCTGAGCTACGAGATATAACCCTAGACTGGTGGGTGTTGGGCTGATCTGAAGCACGATAGGTCTTTATATTTGACTATGACGTCACTGTTAAGATTAAGAATGGCGTCAGTCTGATGAAGAGAAAGATCTCAGACTGGTGGATGCTGGGCTGATCCGAAGCTTGTAATGCCTTTGGATATTACTACGACGTCGCTGTTAAGATCTTGTTTTTATAACATGGTACAACATAAATCTAGCTTCAGGTTTCAGACAAAAGGTAGCCATAGAAAGAAAAAGCATGGGCTGTGTTGAATACTTATGGAGCATTGGACTTCGAAAACGTTGAAAGTTACAGAGAAAAAAATGGAAACAAAACATCGCTCCAGCAACAGAAGCCTTTCCAAGTTTTTAGACACTCATTTCCCCAAGATCATTGACATACCAATGTCGAGGTTTCGTTAAGTGCCAATTGTACTGTATTCTGCTCAAGTATGGATTTAATTTGTTTGAAGTTTAGAGTCCAACTTATGCAAACGAGTCAAAATGTAAAAATAATTTCATAAACGCAACGCCTATAAACTCATACATGAGGCTAGAGAACTGTGCTATTCTGCTTTGGCCCCCTCCATTTTTGATTCCGCACTCCCTTTTCCCCCTTTTTTGAGTTACCCACTTCCTCTAAATGTCGTACAGAATTGCCTTTTCATTATCATCAAATACTTTAAAAAATTGTTTTTGACAACCTTGGAAAAAACTAGTGAACTCCGTTACTCTAGATTTCCGTTATGTTTCTAAATCTGTATTGTTTTCGGGGGATTTGTAACAAAAGTTTTTGACTATTTATATCTGCTTAATCTGTTTTGCCAAAATTTTACTCTTTCGTTCTCCATTCTCCTCAGTTTTACCCTCCCTTTGAGACGGTTTAACGGTATTGATTATGGAACTCGGTCAAGGCAGAATGTTATAATATGCAGTGATAGGGTTTTCTTTTCCTTGTTTTTGGACTATCGGCGAGCCAAGCGAGAATTTCTTGTCGTGGTTAACGAAAACTTGCTTTTCCTGCCCCATTCATCCCCCTGTAGATGATAGTCCAGCTGAAGAGAGAAGTCCAGCGACTGAAAGCAGACCTCGCCATGGCGACAGGACAAGAATACACGGACGATCTGACAGAAGAGGAGCTTGAAAGGTACGGGATTACGAATATTTTACGTAAAGAAACGGAGATCGCAGTCTATGATCAAACACAAACTGACAAGCAGGTAGTCAGCAAGTTTTCCTCGAAGTGTTGTTTGACAATGTCAGTGAGGCCTCAGGCCTGGGGTATTCAAGAAACACAAATCTACCGAAGGTAAACGTTAGTAAATGAGTCGGCCGATCAGTATTTTAGTTTAATAGGTAGTAAGTAAGTTGTATATGTATGTACATCTTAGGAAAGAAAGTCAATTAGTCAATCAATCAGAAAATTAGTTAGTTAGTGCGTAACTAAGTAAGTAGGTAAGTAATGGAAATAATAATGATAACAATAATAATAATAATAATAATAATAATAATAAAAACAATACTAATAATAATAAAAATAATATATAGTAATAATGATAAAAATAGTAATAATGGTGATAATACAAACTACAGTACCTTGGTTTTCACGTAGTTGCGTAGAGGAACATTGCAGTTGGATAATCAGACACTGAACAATCATCGCGTAAAGGCCCGTTTAAACGGGGGCAACATGTTGGGACAACATCATCCAACATTGTTGGCCACAACATGTTGTCTCCGTTTAAACACCATGTCGAGACATGTCGGGCAATGTTGGATAGTGTTGGAAGATGTTGGATGAAGTTTGATTTCTGTCAAACTTTTCATCCAACATCAGCCAACATTTATCTTCGAGTATACGCACTCGCGGACATTTACTGGTACCCAATCTATCCGCGTACGTCAGAACGAGGGCATTGTGATCCCAGAAGGCATAGCGTTCGTATAAAGAACCGCCATTTTGTTTGAAGTCAGAATTTTGTTTGGAAGGTGATCGAGTACTCACAAGGAAAGATCTTATTTTCGATTGTAGGATAATCTTTTATCAACTGAGTGTTCCGAAAGGAGTTTTCATGTGCAAGTTAGGAAGACTCAGTATTACTTTAGTGAAACTTAGTCGATGATTACTTTGATGTAACTGCATGTACTGATGTAGACCTCGAGTCTTGACACAAGAAGTATAAATTTGAAAGACTGAATTGTTCGTAGTTGTTGTTCGCTAGCAGTTTATCATTGCGCTATAAAATTTTTAAAAAACAATGATATTAAATTTTAAAAAAAAATTCCATTTTTTTGTTTTTTATTTAGTTAATGTTCCAGCTGAGGTTATCATTGAGTTGAGCCGCCATGTTTTGTTATATTATGACATCTCGTTCCCAGAGCCTAGCGATTACAAACCAAAACCTGAGCCCTGGTAACGATCTAACATGTTGGATGGTGTTGGCTTCGTTTGAACACCAGTGCTCCCAACTTTATCCGACATTGCCTAACATGTTGCGACAAACAATGTTAGGCAATGTTGCATCCGTTTAAACTGGCCTTAAGACCTGATGAGCCAGAAACAAATCAACTTCTTTGTGTCTGTTCAAATGGCAAGAGCTAATAGAAGGTTTTGCCAACTGCATCTTTACCTTTGTTTGTACCAGGCTGAGACTACAAGTCAAGGCGTTTATGGAGGATAACGACCCGGAGGATGCGCTTAATGTTGGGGCGGACATGAGGAAGATAGAATACTGCTTTCAGCTGCTCAAGGTGAGACATCAGTTGAAAGGAGGAAGGGGGGATAAACTGGTCGTGTTTAGGCTTTAACGCGAGGCTGAGTGGATATATTAAAGGGTTGTTCGTTAATACATTCCCTGTCTTCCTTTCAAGATGTACGAAAGCAATTTCGGTGCTGGCCGAATAGAAATACCCAAAATCGAAATCTTTCACGAAAAAGACTGGCAAAGCAACCTGTCTCGAGCTTGATATATATAAAACCATTCTAGCATTTGTGTTAATACTTTAAGATATTTATTTTTCACTGAAGAAGTCCGTTCGACGTTTACTTTACTTCCCAACTTTATTTTTAAGCTTCTGGCAGACATTTGTGTTCACTTATTCAAGAAACGCTTTGTGAAAATGTTTTTGATACGTTCAGATTCCGTTTCTTTATATTAATGAACAGTACTCTCATTGTACATTCTTTAATACCAAGATGACATTTGATAAAGTTTTTAAAAATAACTTCTCTGTTAAAAATGTTAAAAATTTATAGATTTGTTATATAAAACACTGGTTGCCAAAGTTAAAAAGAAAATTAAACAATATACGATTCGATCAGAGTTTATTCGAAAGAAGAGAATGGCGATAGTGGTGCGTCTTTTTTTGTTAACCTAATTTAATCAAGTTAAGCTTGAAACCGTCAATAAATATATTGGTATTGTTATTATTATTGTTATTTTTATAAGTATTATTATTATTATTATTTTTATTAATATTATTATTGTTTTTATTATTACTATTATATTATTATTATTGTTGTTAAGCTGTTATAGGTTGGTTGAGTGTTTGTAATATTTAAGATGACTTAAAAAGAGCTTATATAATTCCGTTGTTACTCTCGAGTAAAAGACGTAAAAATATAATTTTTTAGCATTTTACCCTATTTTGTACTAGTTGTTACAGCCTTAGAACATTGAGAGTGTTTCCGTGTCTTCGCTAAAAATACCCACCGTACAAAACACCCACTTTGAGGTCAAATCATTTTTGATCTTGAAAGAAATAACTGTTTTTCAGGAATATGTGTTGGATAGAAGCGAAAAGAGCTCCCCACCATCCAGGTAACTTGTGGACCTGCACCGTAGTAGTAATAACC
The DNA here is from genome assembly GCA_027574985.1 of Umimayanthus nakama. Classification (NCBI taxonomy): domain Eukaryota; kingdom Metazoa; phylum Cnidaria; class Anthozoa; order Zoantharia; family Parazoanthidae; genus Umimayanthus; species Umimayanthus nakama. The sequence goes on along the minus strand of JAOBRG010009573.1, from coordinate 8,373 downwards.
CCCATTAGCAAAAGAGAAATGCCAGGAATGTAATAATGCGGGGAGGTATTACTACTCACCAGTTTGTTAGTTGTCTCTTAACTACTGCTTGGTCTTTTAAGAGGATCCTTTGCTGCTTCAACAAGTTGAACCCATAAAATGCCCTTTGAACATAGCTGCAAAAAGAATTTCCTTATACACTTATTAGCTGTATTTATACAGGCAGGTCCAATTCAACTGTAGGGCTGGTTCAAAAGGGTGGCCTGTGTAAATAAAATAAAATAAAATGCACATTAATGATTTCAATGTTAAAAACAAGATAAAATAAATAATTAGAAAAAATAATTGCATAAAGGTCCTCTTACAAGTTTGTGGTGACTCATTTGTCAATACTAGACTTATTGCATGGATACAATAATTTTAGTTTTTTCTTGAATTAGGTTTGGAGGTAAAGTGTTCAACGTATTTTCTTAACCTCTTTGGATTTGAAACTTACAAGTACTCTGACAAATACTTTTTTGTAAAGAAATCAAAGTCAAAAAGTGAATCAAGCTTGTAAAAGGAAACATGTATACAAGCATTTAAAGTCCTGATGAATATAGTATTTCCTGGAATGTTGCATTAACAACAACAACAACAGTAAAATTTCAGAAGCACCGTACAATGTGATTTACAAAAAGAAAACGAAAAACACAATCCAGACATGACCCTAACAACTTGCAAACCTACGTAGTGATATAAATGTGGTAGGTTAAAAGTGCTCCAATAATAATCCTAAATAATACCTTCTTTAGCGGTAGCCCTGGAAAGTAAAATGGTCCCACAAAGAGAAAAAGAAAAAAAATCTGAACCCGATGGGGTTCGAACCCACGACCTCTGGAACAGACCACCGTTGCTATACCAACTGAGCTACAAGGCCAGGGCCTATTTCCTTTCTAGGGTTAACGCTCAGAAAGCATAATTTTGGTTATTTGTTGAAGCACTTTAGCTTACCACGTTCATGCCACTATATATGTTTAATAGTGCTCAGCGGCCAAGCCTTAGTCGTTAGTCCTTCACTTACCTGCCAAACTACCCTAATTATGTTGAAACATAGCTTCCAAGTTTGTCGAACAACAAATGGCTTCAAATGGTTCATCCGGATTCTTTTCAGCATTCTACACATGATCTGGTTTTCACTTACAAGTAGTCGTTACTCAGACAGTCGTGATTGTTGTCAATTACCTTTAACATCATGGCAGAAACGTTTCATGTTTCCATAGGACATCAGTTATTGAGGGAACAGTGGACAGCAGTTACCTAGCAAACCAAACAGAAGTTACAAAGCTGAAAGACCTCATCAAACAGCGAGATAACGAGATTAGTATCCTTTATCGACAATTTGAGAAAAGGTATGATGAATAGATCTGGGACTGCGTAGCTACTTTGAAGGTAGTGGGGCTGACAAGTGACTCAAACTGGAGCGGAAAGGGAGGGGGGCTTGGCTAAAGCCCTACCAGCCCCTCCCCCCTCCGCAGTTCCTGAAAACACATGAATTGTAACTGGATAACCCAAGGTTACTACTTCGTAGCAACTAGATTTCCTGAAACCGCGATATGCCTTGCTGTATTAAATCTACTTATTAATTACAATTTTAAAACTACATAGTTTCAGTATAACCTTATATAATTAAGCTGTGTTACAATACAAAAGTAATAAAACCTCACTGAAACGTCATCATCAGAATGATAAACAATAGTAATAAACACTTTCATTTAAATAAGAGAAACTGAAATTTTATCCAACCAGTCACGAATTTAATCAAGTGATATCTTTTAGATTTTAAAAATGTTAATAAATAATTTCAAATACTACTAAAAGTAATGAAACAATAAATTAATAACATAAAAGTAACTGGCAGTAAAACGAGGAAATGACTGGGTCAGAGTTTGCATTGTTAAATCAAAATTAGTAAACTGGAAAAACAACATCAAATCTAATAAGTTTACTTTTGGATCATCGTTTTGCGAATATTTTTACATGTGTGCAAAGCGTAGTTTGTAGGAAGGGGATAAAGCACTTGTACACTTTTAAAATAATAAAAACATTGATAGTACTAGTTCAGTAGTGTGGATTTTAAAATGATGCTTCAACGAGAAAATACTGTCCACTTAGTCCCAGAAAACTGAGCAGCTGTGAATCTATGCTGGTTTCTTGATGACATTGATTATGCGAGCAGAGACCCGGTGTATTTCTTGATAAGTTCCTGGCTAAATTGACTATCTCGATTTAAACCTTTCAATAGTTTTATACAGGATTTAGTTTGGTTTGAAAGTACTTGCATGTATACACTCGGTAGAAAACGTGATGATGTACATAACAAATTGCATGCTGGGAACTAACTGTAATCCCTTATATGGCCTGCACGCGCCATTAGGCTTGCCTGGGACAAAGGCACCCGGGGAGTCCCTCAGCACTTCATGTATGAATACAGCAAAAGCATTCTGCTTGCAGCACGAGTAACAAATCACGTGGCCAAAAGTTGGGAAGCTGGGCACGTGATTAACTACCCGGATTTCATCTCGAAGAACAAAGAAGCAGAAATATTCCTGGAGAGTTCTCGAGAAACAGACGATGCTGACTGTTTATTGATTCATCAAATGGACAAAGAAGCTGTTAATCTTCTTGTGCGGCTTAGTAGCGAAATTGAATCATTTACCTTAAAGGAACTGAAAGGATTCTACAGGCGTTCTCGCGTCGCCATAGAAACTGGCCTAACCAACAATAGACACATTCACAAGCAGATTATTCAGCTCCTCGAAGAGAACATTGTGGTCGGTACACATAAGGATCGTCACACGCAACTCGACGAAGCCAGACGCGTTGTTATGAAGAGGTTTAAGTGGGCGTTGGATCAGTGCTGCGCTGCGCAAGCGAAACTTGCAGAAATCGAAGAGCTGAAAGCGGAGGCGGAGGAACATTATATGGATGCTGTGTTGGAGCTGAGCGAGGCAGACATGGAGAAGAGGCAGATCCTCGCAGGGTATGAAAACGAGCTGCTCGGAACTCCCCACAGAAAAAGGACATCGTCCATGTAACTGACAACTCTGCTCTTCAGCTCAAATGAGCAGTGGTTTGTCGAGTGATTCACCGTTCACTTTAGATGAGTGTTTGCACACAGACTTGAACTGCAATGTTGCACAAATAGCACAAAATGATAAGTTTCAATTCAGACCACGAATGTATGTATGTATGAATGAATGAATGAATGAGCGATAAAACGGACCATTTTAAATATTTGGCTTCCAGGGCTGCAGAGTTTTATCTGTGCTTTGTTTTATTGGGGAGAAGAAAAACCGTCTTAAAAGACCAGAAAATATTTTTAAATTTTTGCTTTTTAATTTTAAAGTTTGCCCTTATTATAAAATACCATCAAGTTTACGTAAGGTAAATGTGAATATAAAAAGTGCTTTTAAATAATAAAACTACTAAAGTTTGTAATACGAAAGTATTTTCTCAATAAATACAATTTAAAGAAAAACAAAGCCTCAGTAGTTTATATACAAAAGTTAATTATATAACTATATATTAATAATATTTTTGATAATAAAAAATAATAATTACTCTATTCATATATGAAAAAACTTAAAATATAGAGCTTTAATCTAAGCGATGTTCATGTTTGTCAAATTTATCTGCAATGTATTTGAAGTGTATTGACATATTTATGATAATACTAATATACAAAGCATCATATAACACTTTAACTTATAAATTTTAAAATAGGTATTTTGATGCAGCTAGATTGTGTCAAAAATGGCACCTGAGCTTATTGAAGTTTGATACAGTTCCATAAGAATCAGGTAGCTCGCCTGAGGCCGCTCTAGTTAGTACGTTAGCTAGTTAGTTGGTTAATTAGTTAGTTATTTAAATAGTTAGTATGTTAGTTCGTAAGAGAGTTCAAAGAGATGTATTAAATGGTTTCACACTTCTGAAATAATCAGAAGCACAAACGTAAAAAACTTAAGTAACAAAGGAAAAAAACAATTGAATATTGAGTGTGCAACGAGGACCCGTGTTCCGCTGTCTTTTTCTTTGTTGTTTTAATTCCTCTCATGCGTGAACCAGGATTGCAAGCGTTGCATCCTTTGCAGGTAGTTAATATACAGCTATTTCAAAAATGGTTGTCATAGTCAATAGTCCAATACTGGAACCGAAAGGAACTATGGGAACCAAGCAGCACAAATAATCTCACTTTAAGCATTGACTTTGCAAAGTATTGAATGCAGGCTCATCGTATAAAACCACGGCTATGCAGTAACAACCTTCGCTGGCGCAATATCACTCATTATAAGTATACCAAAGGTTCCTTTCGGTTCCAGTATCGACTTTTGACTATGACAACCTTTTTTGAAACGGCTGTATATATGATTTTACATGGCAGCGCGGAGTTACGAGTTATATTTTCAAGCCATAAACTGACTAATTGTCAGAGAATAATAAACAATTATTCCCTGAAGTAGAGGCGACCTAGTGGTAGATATTTACCGAGCCGCAAACAGGGAGGTTTGTATCCACCGCTCTTTACCTACACCTCGGGGGATAATAGACCCTTTTCACGGTTCTTGAGGCAATTGGAAACCTGACGTTAGCATTCTGTAAGCGTCAGAAATGGAAAGAGCAGGTAAAAGTTAATAAGTACCGAAAATTTGGGGATTTAATATTAAAAACTGTAACATTAGTGTTTTTTCTTAAAAAAACTCCGAAATTCTAAAAGATAATGTATGGGAATTTGCATGGGGTCGAGGCTCGCATGCCCTCCTAACGCAAAATTCCGATACATTATCTATTAAATTTTCAGTTTTTAAAAACTTTGCAAGATCTACAGTTTTCATTATTAACTCTCCAAATTTTCGGCACTTACTAAATTCGACCTGCTCTTTTCATTTCTGACGCTTACAGAGTGCTACAATGAGGTTTTCAAATGCCTCAAGAACCGTGAAAAGGGTCTATCGTTTTAATGATTTGCCCAATCAGTGAATAGATATGAAGAATTTCAGTTTTAAATGCTCTAAAATAGTAAAAATGCTTTATATCTGAAAAAAGCGCGGCTATCGCATGCATGAATGCTAAAAATGAAATAGCGTTGAAGTTTACTTTTTATTGTCCTATCAGAGCGCGCATAAAGTGATTTTTACTTGTTTGGCAAATAATAACAAAAACTGTTATCTTCAAGCCGTCATGGCTTTTTCCTTACTTGTGGGGTTGTGGAAAATACTCAACAAGGGTTCGAGATGTAGCTTGTATAAGCTTTTTATGCAAGTTGTGTATTTTATTTGATAACAGCTTTGTCTTCAAAACAATGTAATGATAACTTGTTAAGTTGGTCATAGATTACTAGTTAGGAGTGATACATGTGATTCTGTGTCAATGGAGATCAAAAACGGATGATTAGTGTATCATTTAATTATTGGAAAGGGAGATTTTGTATTAGCTCTGAAATTAATCTTAAAAATGGAACTGATAAGTTGAGATGAAAACATTTTGAAAACCTGTTCTAGAGTGTTGAACTCGCCCTTCATTTTCAGTAGTTAAGAAGGGTTAGGTCGTGCGAAGTGGGACATAAGAGGGATCTGTGTTCCCGATTGTATTTTTTAAAAATTCCGTAAAAACTGCAACGGTTGGTCATCGGTTGTTTGTAACTAATATACAGTGATAAAATAAAAAGTTGTGTTGTAGTTTTAGACAAGACAAATTAATACGCTTTTCGTTAATTTTGCTTAACGTTTTGGATTTTTTGGTTTGCTAGTTGTTTGGCAATTTATCATAAGTTTTTTTGGCCAAGTTTATTTTTCCTTCACTTCCGTTTCTTTCGCTTCATTATGGTATCTTAAGTATCAATAGCAGCGCTTTTTATCTCGCATCTATTATGTATCGTTGCTTTCATTACGCTTTCTTGCATTCCAAAGCAGTCCTGCCTCCCATTTTAAGCATTTGACGATTCTAGCAGAGCGTTCAGTGCGCTAATGTGGCACCTGTTGCAGGTAAATGATTTTGTAAACATCTTTGAGAAAAATTGAGACCATTCAGCCGATTCAAAAATGTTTTTAAAGTTTAGGCATTAAAATGGTGTCATTTGTCACTCAGAGAACGAAAGATCTCATTGAATAAAAAGACCATACACAAGTAATCCAAACCTTAAGCCTAAAACTGACCATCCGTAAACACAACATGCAATAGCATATTGTTAAAAAGTGCCAGATATTGTTACTGTTATTGTTCATTGAGCAATGGAATAAGAAAGCGCGTGCGTAGAGCTAAACTTTACCGTTTAAAATGGCGAGACCGAGCACCAATCAGAGGGTCACATATGTCTAAACACTGACTGGTTCTTAATCGCCGTCTATTCACATAAACACATCGTTACTATCATCCTCAACTCTGTAATCAAAGACATCCTTGTGGGGATGTTGAAAAAGGAAAAGAAGCGTGCAGCAGATGCAGACATCGCTCTCAAGCAGGCCGGTAGGGGCCTGGGGGACACAATGAGCTTGGGTACGAGGAGAAGTACCAGTCAACCCAGCGCTATCGACGACTCTGAGAGCAATATGTTCAATGATCGCCCAGTCCACAGAACACATGTTTCTGAACGAGCTTCTTCAGACACCCGTGAGGTGAGTTGTCGAATAAGAAGTTAATGACTCGAGGTTTGTGCAAGATTAAAGGTGAACGAGCACAAGTTTTGACAGTTTTTGAGTTGTCATTCATTGGGATATAATGTCAGAAAGCTAACAACTGAAACTTAAACGTAGCTAGAAGAAATTGCAGTCGTAGATGCTTAGGGTGTTTGAGCTTTTGTAAATATTTTGATCATTTCCGAGGCAAAGCAGAAGTTAAAAAATTTTTGATCACTTTCATAAAACGTCCAGTGACTAAAAACAAAAACTCTGAGTCGAGGCCAGAGGGGCAAAAGTACATCAAATGTATGAAAACTTGGAGCTTGATCTCGACTTGTAGTTATTGTCTATGGTCACTGGGGCAAATTATGAAAGTGGTGTATACTATCCCTTTTTCCAAGCTTGCTTGTAATGTTTTTCGACTGCACCAAATTTGGGCCAATGAGCTGTCAGCACTGAGACGCGATGTCTTGTTGCTGTACCGCTCGGTGCAAAGCTGATAGATTTGGCTGTGCTTCTGTTTCAGTCTCGAGTGCAACCAAGAGCAGAGGAACACGACAGACCTCGGCCGTCATCAGCTTACAACAAGAGACTTGGTAAGGAGTGTGTTGTGACAGTACAGTTGAATCTCGATCACTTGAATCTTTAAGGAAAATGGTAAAAGACTTCCATCCTTCCAACGGTTTATCCATCCATTAGGCCATTCATCCTTTACGTTTTTGTAGGGCCTCTGTTGATAGCAGTGGTTTTGCTTTTCATTATTACTGAACGAGCAACCCTGGCCAAACAAAGGTACTCGCTCATTATCCAACCATCAATCCTCAGTGTCTGTCTGTCTGAGTGTCTAACTGTCTGTCTCAGCGTCTGTCTGTCTCAGCGTCTGTCTGTCTGTCTCTCTCAGTGTCTGTCTGTCTGTCTCAGTGTCTGTCTGGCTCTGGGGGACCATAATCTCACTGGTTTGTTTCTTTGATCCACGTCTGTTCTTCTTCACGACCTTACTGTGTTCGTGTTTCCTCTTCAGAGGATTTGTCTTTTGGGCCGAGAAAGGAAAATTTTCCTAAAAGGCTTGGGAACCATGACCTTACTTGTAATTTTTTCTATGTCCCATGTACGTGTCATGTTGCAATCTCCGTGTTTCATCCTCAGAGGAAATGTCTGTTGGGAGGAAGGAAGCGTTCGAAATTTTCCGCAGAGATTACGCTCACAATGAAACGATTGAAAAAAACAAGAAAACGTTGAAGCAAAGGCGAGTTCTTGTAGTTTTATCACGTGCCTTTAGGAATGTTGTTTCGTCTCCGTTTTGTGGGTGACTTGGTGTCTGTGTGTGTACTGTATTTCTGAACGTTCGTGTGGGTCTATCTATATTTGATTATACCTTTATACCTTTTAGAAATATCAGGTTTGACCCATCAGTTACTGCTTGTCGTCACCAGATTTAAGGGGAGAGGGGAAAAGTTGGAACTTCAGTTGGAGCCGATATTTTCTTATCTTCAGAGTAGTGTGTCTTTGAAAAGACAAAAAATGTAGAGGACGTATGGCTTTTTCTAGCATTAGAAATTTAAATGATAAAAACTTATTTCTTAATTTTGACACGTTCTATCGAAATACGGACTCCTATGCTTAGAATCCATGTTGTATTCATGCTAAAATGGATACGAAAGTAGTGGTGAGATATCTTTGGACACGTCCTTTTTAGATATGGCGAGGCCAAGTCGCTGGGAGAACAAGTCAACACTTC
>JAOBRG010009462.1:0-23883 GCA_027574985.1 Umimayanthus nakama | reverse complement strand
CCCTGGTCTCGTTTCCCTTTGACTCGTTTGTAGAGGCCAAGGTAAGCTCAATTTGTATTAACTGTTCAACTCACTGCCCCAGAAATGAAATAAGGACTGGAACCTTTCACTCCAGCTATCCAAGAAAGCAACGCTACAAGTGTTGATTTTACGAGAATAAACAGTACACATGCATTAGCTAGTACAAACGGTGATGTGGTGCAGAGAATGGATTTCCTAATTATACTTTTCTTGGATGGGAAGAAGTAATATATGTTGTGCAAAAACAATAATATTCAGAAGGTTGTAAACGATGGATTGCTCAAAACACTCGTTATAGCACCACCTTATTGGACTGTTTGGGTGGACGGGCCAAGTCTTTTTGTAACTTCTAGATTGGTGAATTACTTGTTGTCCCTAAAACTACAGTCTTACAAACCATGCTTTGCATGTCTTCACACGCAAAGCAACAAACAAAAATTAGATGCTGCTGAAAATAAATTAGTTTTTAGTAGCAGCTATTGTAAGAAATTCCTGCAGGTTGCCACGGAGTCTGGAGAGATCTTTGACCTTCAATAAAAAGCAACGGCCACTAAAAAACCAGGAAGTTTAGTTTTGGGAAGGTTGAGTATTTGCGTAAGGGGAGTCCCACTCTCCGGTAGAGGTAGAATACCCTCGACTTCTGTAAATCGTTTACTTCATACAGCCGACAATATGTGGAGACTTTATAAATACAGTTTTCTGTTTCTGTATCGATATATCTGAAATTGAACGTGTTCAAACTACTACTCGCCTCCCCAAACATGAAACACTCACCTACTCGCAAAATTTTGTCTATAGCCGCCCCCGATTGCTTCTCTTCTAAGAAAATATCTACAAACAACAACCTTCTCTTGTCCCAGTGCCCCACTCAACCCTCTCTTAACCAGTCCCAAAGTACCCCATGAGTAAACCCATAAGAAATGTGTACACATAAAACAGTTAGGAGGTGTTTTCAAGAGAAAAGTTTCCAGAAATGTGCAACATCAAAGTTTAAGGAAGTCAGATACGTAACTTGCAGCAGTCAAGAAAGGAAGGCTGTAATGAACAAAAGGTCCAGTTTCAGTCTTAACGAGAGTACCTTCGGAGTAAATCAACTCTTCATTTGTCCTGTCTGTTGAACAAGAGGTCTCTGTGTTTACATAATATGTCTCTTTTTTACATAACTATATTTAAGTCTTAAGGTATGTTATGACATTACTTAAAATGCTTAAACATGTTGAGAAAGCCCATAGTTGAATAAGCTCTTGTAGTTTCTAATGGGCTTTCTTGCAATAGTTTTGTAATGTATTTGTTGTTTAAAATGTCATGTGGCATAAAATAAACTTGAAACTTAAAACTTGTGTTTGTTCCAGGTGACTGGTACCAAACCTCATGGAGTCGTTCTGCAGCTGGACCACGGAGTTACAGGAATAGCTCCGCATCAGTTGGCACATGGTAAGTCAATTATTTATCCAGCTTGTTTTGCTTGGACTTCTGCAAACTTCCACAAACATTTCCTCAACCTATCTGCCATAATATAATAGATCAGTGTACTCCTATCTCCCACCTCCGAAAAATACGATTTTCCGAAAAATACGATTTTTACCGTTTTCCGGGTGTTAATGCGTTGCTTTGCGTTTCAAGATACTTCGTAAGCCTACCGTCTTCAAACTATTTTGATGACTTTCTTGCAAGTTATTTATTATAGATCCCGTTTATAGATTTCGAATGGTGCTTGGCTTGATACTTTAAAGGATGGTGTTAGAATATTTTCCTTGGCATTCTGTTGATAGATCATATGTTGGAATTTGGTTTGTATTTTACAGCGGGGTATCATTTTACAAGCTCAGTTACTTTGACTTTGAGTCGCTAAGATCAGAGCGCGCGCGCGATCAAGACTGAGATATCTTGTTTACATAAAACTTGTGTGATTACAGTTATAATACTGATCTCTGCGAAATGACGTAGTTTGTTAAAACAATGAAGCGTTTTAGACAAATTAAACAGTTGAAAAGTATTCTGTTGTAGTCGAGGTTGATAAGGGTAGAATATTCACCGACATGTGAAGCATGGATGTGAGTATTCTCAAAGCCACTATTTGCCGTGGTTGAAGAGAATGAATATATTAGCATATACAAACTTTGTGACAATACTACGCATTTCCTCTTGTCACTTCCGCAAAATTGGAGTTTACGCCAGCCTTTGTTTCACTCTGCATTACACCACCAAATATCAAAACCAGTTTTATGGGCCTTATAACGTTTTGTCTTTGACGTGCTTTGTTGCTTTGTTTCTGAAGGCCTCCTGCACGTTTTTAGGATGATAAAGTGATTTGATTAAGAGTTTGCGATGTTCGCATTTCACTGCCGTAAATCCTCAGGGTATCCCGTTGACATATTGAAAGGCTGTAAAATTCAAAGAAAGAAGATTGGTTAAATTAAATTTTTTCATTTGTCGAAATTTTTTAGACTAAGTTAGTATAATATGTATCTGTTGCAAAACCAGATAGGTTTTCTGGGTAGTTGGTTTTACGCAAGACTGTAATTTTTGCCGCCTTGGTTGCTTCGTACATTCTGTAAGTTCTTGTTGTAAAGTGCGTTATATCTCGACTGTGAAGTGGAATCTCACTCTACAATCTCACTTGGTTGTGTACTTCTCGGCCTATACACCCAGAAACATTAAATTCATGTATTTGTGTAGGAAACCAAATAAAGGTTCCGTTGGATTTGGGATTAAGACAATTTTTGATTAGTTTTGAGAATAAACCGAAGTACTTCGCCAGCCAAATGGCTCAAGAGGCCGGCGCTTATCTCCAATATCCGCAATGTTAAGCTGATGAAGTCTGTGACTCTGCCTTGACTGGACACTAGTTTATCGCAGGTTAGCCCCCAGCAGAAGTTGGTACTCATTTATACATCTGATTCGACTTGAGCAGGTCGGGTAAAGTGCCTTGCTCAAGGACGCAACACAGTGGTCAGGCCGGGATTTGAAGTAACGTCTACAAGTTTGAACTGCTAACCACTCGCTACTGCTCCGCTGACAGTGTTTTATCGACCAATAGACCAGTTTCGTATTCCTGGTTGCCGCTGATTACAATGACTATAGACTCGTCCTGACAGCACGAGCCTTGTCCTGATGTTAAATATTCACGAATACCGGCGAGATCTGAATCTCCAACAATACACAGAGCTGTGAAGAGCTCATATCTACTCTGGAATTTATGAATATTTAACATCAGGTCGAGAGGCTCGTGCTGTAAAAGCGAGTCTATAGTCATTGTAGTCAGCGGCAACTGGGAGTACGAAACTGGTCTATTATGACTGTTTAAATAAAATTTAGTTGTTGTGCTATGTGACGCGAACGGTTTGAGCTTGCTTTTGTTTTAGGTGTAGAATGCACCAAAGGGGCGATCGTCTATGGCTGTGTCCTGGACCATGATATCGACAAGAAATTACTTTATCTGACCCTAAGTCCAGAGATCACAGAACACAGAAAGACACAGCACACGAAGAAGACAAAAGGGAGAAAAGTAAGTTCATATTGTGAGACTCTCTAGAAACAAATGTAGAAACTGAAAACTTTGTCGAGCAATAAGTTAGTTAATTTTTAGTGTTGAAGGAAACCAAATTTAGAAAAAGGATATGCTTGCGTAAAAGGAATCTAAATTTGTTTTAGGGGGTGTTCTGGTTAATGTTTTTTGAAGTATTAAAAAATGGTTTGAATGCCGAGCTTTACTGATGGCGATCTATTTGCAAACATGTCATGATAGTACAACAATACTATTTTTTTTGTTTGAATAAAACAACATTTCCTATGCTTGCATGAAAGTAGATTAGTTTTAAGGCGGTTTTCTGGCGTAAGCACATTGCTATTTTGTTCTTTTTTACACATCAATATGTTTCTCCTAAGCCGTGTGGTAAATTTTGCCCGCAAACCTCTGAGAGGTTCTCCCTAGAAAGCATAAGGAAATTAGTGTCAAAAACGGCGGAAATTCGCATAACAATGCCATTAGTTTGCATGACAATGTCATAAATTTGCTTAACAATAAAAATCTCATAAAACAGCAGGGTGCTCTAGGACGCTTTGTGGAGAACCCTGCCAGCATGACAGACGCAGTAGTTATTCAGCTCTGTTGTTTTTGACCTTTTTGCGCTGATATTTTGCAGCTCAAGGTTGGAGAGACCGTTCAGGCGATCATTCAGCTGGTGAAAGAAGAATACATGATTATTACACTTCCTCAACATGGACACCATTTAGCATTCGCCCCGACAAAGACGGTGAGATGTTCTCATTTCAATCTACCCTAAAAATGAGAAAAATTTGCTTGCTTACATTGTTCAGATTTCAACATTTATGCTTTCAGCTGTCAGTTTCTGTTTCATAGAAAATGAAATTTATAACAATACTAATAATGATTCAGCCCTTTAAGGACCTCACCATTAATTATTTTATGGTTTTCTTTAAGTGGAATGGCAAAAACCTGTAATCCCTTCCAGGCTTTGAAGCCAAGTCAACTAATGCTTCATTAGCCCAGTGGAATTAGATTGTTTAGACTTAGTCAGCGCTCGCGTGTGTCTTGAGACCTGCATTCAAAGAGTACGCTGGTCATTGCGTTCAGCTTTTTACTACAAAAGACAGCGAAAACCAGTTTCTGGAGGCGGCCCTGAAACGTGATGATAAAAAAGGAAAACTGACTAAAAGCTTGCTGATGAGAACCTACTGATCTCGTACCGTTGGTCATACATGTACGATTTTCTAACCCCTCACTACACACGAGGAATCCCACAGTGGTGGCATATCGGTCGAATTTTGCACTAATTAACGTCACACTACTGCCCACTCTAATGTCATAGCGGTGACAATATGCCACTAATGTTACAGTACTGTGACAGCGATTGCAGCAACATTAGTGTTTCATTGATGTAAACTATCAGTGGTGCAACAACGGTGACAGTGACAATGCTGTAACTTTACTGTGCGCACAAGTGTGACAGCGGTGACAACTGACAGCGCTGTGACAGCAGTGTCAACTGACAGCGCTGTGACAAAAGTAGTGGCAACTGACAGTGCTGCCACACTAATGTAAACATCCCTGTCACAGCATCGTCTGCTGCCACCCTGTCACAGCGCTATCAGTTTCCACGGCTGTCACAGCACTGTCGGCTGTCACAACACTAATGTACACATCACTCTCACCGCGGACACAGCACTGTCGGTTGTCGCAGCAGTCTCAGTTGCATCGCTGTCCCTCTTATGTAAACATCACTGTCACATGGTGTCACATTGACTGATGTCCCTGCGCTGTCACTGTCAGCGCTGTAACATTACTATCCCCACCATTGCTATCACAGCGCTGTGATCGTTTTCGCTGCCACACGTTTTGCTCGGTTTTGCTGTCACGGTGCTGTGCTCGCTTTCCCTGTCACAACTTTTTGCTTGTTTTCGCTGTCACAGTGCTGTGCTCGATTTCGCTGCCACAGTGCTTTGCTCCGTTTCCGTGTAACAGCGCTGTGCATATTGGTGTCTAACTGCTGTAGGTTTCCTCCTGTGTACAATACCTTTTTTAGCATGTTTACATCCAAGTCAGGTCAGCGCATTGTCTTAACTTTCCAGGAAGGTGCTTTTATTCCCTGTATTTCTCTGTGCAGTCTTTCTCTCATCCATCATTTTTTTCTTCAGCATCTCAATGATATTCGGAAAGCCTCCAAGCAGTTTGTTATTGGGCAGAAGTGCATGGCTGTTGTACGAAGGTAATGTTCTGCAAGCTCTTGACTTTTGTTACTTCACTTGACTAGCCAGTTTATGCATTTGTGTCTCTATCCAGGAATTGTGTTATCACTTTTTGTCAAGGATCTGTGTTTCAAAGCCCGATTAGTTCTTTTCTGGTTAGTCTTATGTGTTTTATTACGATTTGATCCTGCATTAGTACTAACCGGTTTTCGAACACCGGCGGGTAATTGTCCAGTGAACCAGAGCTTTATCGACAGGATACTAAGCCTTATCCGCTGGATAAACATGCTCAACTCTCTGAGCATTCGGGTCCAGAACTCTACATACTCAATTGTAGATACATTTTGCCTTCTCATGTTTTTTTTTTTCATTCTTGATAAATAAATTACGTTGGTGAAACATTGTAAAACATCAATTTAAAATCAGATCCTCATTGCTTTGAACAGTAAAGAATCTTTGATTAGGTATTTTAAAAATGTATCGTATAGTATGTATAATTTTACAAAGCAAGTGCACCGAACGACTAACTGAAATATCCGGCAATGCTGCATTACACACCAGGCTAGTACCTAAAGTAGATTATTATTCTTTCGTGGCTGAAGAAATGCCCAACTCAACTGATTATCCATGTGGTTGATTATCGAGAAAAAAAATATCCACAGTTAAGAATGTATGCTAATAATAGAAGGACAATCTGTAAGTTTTGTTTGCTATCCTACATGACAACTAGCAGTTAGCAACAATGGTTGGGTTGGTTCTTTTCGCCGTAACGTTGGGTACAAATCTCAGATTTCGAGTGTTAGCCCTCCGTTCGTCCGAACAATCTTAACATCCTCTAAAGTTGCAAGTGTACAAAATAGTTCGATTTTTGGTTAATAAAGGAAAATGTTAAAGTTGTTTTCGTTTTTCTTCTTGTTCTAATGTTACAGCGACTCTGAGCCGTTGGTTGTCACTCTACAAGATAGTTTGATGATGGACAAAGAGAACATTGTTCCTAGAGTGATCACAACTGCCACGTGAGTGTTTAAAAGAATACTGGTCACCTGTCACCTATCTTCTGCATGCCTGGTGGCACATAAGACATAAAAAGTGTTTCTCCACTTCTTCCAACCTTCCACTGACAGTTGCGTCTCCTCTCATGACCTCCTTCCCACTTCTCCCCTCTCTTTCTCCACTGTTCGTCTCCAATCTGTTTTTGGTTGCCCCTTTTTCCCCTTCCTCGCTCAGGTCATCGCTTTTTTGCAGTAAAGCTCTACTATGGGAACGAACGATTCCATTGGCTATTGTACAACAATGGTAACAATAACTAACACTCTTTAAACAACATGCTTTTGTATGTTTGTTTGTTTACGGTTGCTTATATTGTCTTTTATCCATTGGGATCTTTTGTACCAGACATCTTTCAGAAAAAGTGCCTCAGACAGATCCTACGAAACCGCTGGGAAGAGCATGTGACCACCGAAGAAATCCATGAGAATGCAGATATGAAGCAATAGATTGCGGAAGGGAGGCAGTGATGACGGAAGATGATCAGCTACATTCTAAGAAAATAGAAACAATCTTAACAGCGGTTTCGTAGGATCTGTCTGAGGCACTTTTTCTGAAAGACGTCTGGTCGTAAAACAACATTGATACTGTATAAGTAGTTGAAGTTGAAGTGATAGCCCGTAGATGGCCCTTTATAAAAAAGAAGCTGTCACGTGTCTATCAGCAGCACCCTCCAATGAAACAAATTGAGCCAAAAGTGTTTCTTGATCCCACGTGCTTATTGGTGAGGTTTCGTGTAATAAGATTGGTCGGTTTTAAATGACTTTCTTAAGATCCTAAGGAATTCGTGAAATGGTGAAATAAATACGTTTCGGCTCGTACGTGGAACTGACCATCCTTACCCTGTGGCTGTATGTTTGAAGAGTACGTCGCTGCGTTACCTCATTACTCAGGGACGTTTCTGGTTTTCAAAAGCTTGAGACAAACACTTGTAATTTAAATTTACGAAGAAAGGTCATTCTGGTGTTATGAAAACTGAATGTGCAAACTTTTGAAATGCTTCAGCATTTCGGTTGACGCTTGAGTCTTCCGCACTGGAAAGTAGTAGGAATATTTGCAAAAAGCTTAAATTCAGTAAAAAGGTAAAACTTAATTCAATCAGAAGCAAACTTCCATCATCTACTTGAAAGTGTCCCATGCATCCAAGATTAGACAGACGTGCCAGTTTTCTCTCATGAACGAATCACATGTCAACCTTTTTACTGAATGCTTTGTTTAGGCTGACTTTAACTTTGGTTTGTTCGGTTTCTATGGTTGTCAGTTCCCTCTTGTTAGTCATGACAACCTTGTGGTTGTAAATACAGTCAAGTGAAATCTTCCTGCTTTCAAAGTTGAAGACGAGGCTTGCAGAACTTGAATACCCGATAACTACAGTGCGCTGGTACTTTTGGAAAATATAGTGTTCGTGATCTTCACTGCGTAAGTGTCTTTTGTTGTAGTTGTTTTCAGGTTCAGTAGTGGTCCCAGTAAGAACCAGAGAGGCCAACGTCAAAAAATGCAAGAAGGTGCCGATTGCGATGTTGTTTAAAGCGCTCACCTCAGTGGCTAAAATATGAAAACCTACTATAGCTTAGCCAAATAGTACATTTATTTAATTCTAGTTTGCTAGTTTATTCCTTTATAGTGAAAACTATTCCCATATTTATTGCAAAAAAAATTACATATAAGGATCATTGTTGGCTATTGTGTTGTAGTCTAATGATTGGTTGATGTATTCTCACTACGAAAACCTAAAATTGCCACAGAACAAAAGAAGTTTCTACAGTTTTAAAATGAATCGCTATCTAATACTTGTACTAGACCATTATAAGTCGCTTTGTTTTGCAGTGTGAAAGCAGTGAAGGAATTCCAGGTTAATGTCAGTCTTTGTGGCGGAAAATTCCATGGAAGAGTTCATATCTCACATGTTAAGGATGATATTGCAGAGGTTTGTTATTTCCGCCCTGTTTTATACACATTTAATAGTTGTTCATTGCTGTTAGTGATATAAACTGATTTATATTTGCTTTCAGTGCAGTATGTAGGGGACGCTCAGAGTTTTGCAACACACAAGTCTTCACACTATGGTTACTCCTTAACAAACAGTCGTGTTTATTCTTTGTTAACTTAACTTGACACCGCTACAAAGTCTTCAGTATTTAAATTTTCTGTAAACGTTTGCTATATCAAGCCTAATCATGCACATGATCAAGCTTTAAGCAATTTGTACTCGAAAACTCTTCATGAAAACGGAGAGTTGTTACTGAGAAGTGAATCTTTGGCTTAGTTGCTTATTAAAGTGAAATAATTTTTAAAGTGTATATATCACTTGTGGGTTTTTTTCATATTTAGAATCTACTTAACCTTCTGATATACATAGCAAAAAAAATGTTTTGATTTGGATTTTTCTTCGTGGCGCAATTAGCGTTCAAATAAGCGAAATTTTACGTCCGGATTCAAAATGAAAGGGAGAACGGGTCCAAGTTGGATAATGTGGCGTAGAAACCAGAATTCATACTTTGAGTCTTCAATTGCTGGAGAAATAACTTGTTTTGTGTTTTTTGACTTTTCGTGTTATAAACAACAGATGTAAAGAATGTCAGATCTTCCTCCAGCGATTGAAGATTCGAAGTATGACTTCTGTAATGACGTCACAGCCCAATTGGGACCCATTCTTCTTTTTGCGCGGTCATTTTAAAACCGGAAGTAAAATTTCGTCTGTTTAAACGCTAATTGCGCCATGAAGTAAAATCCAAATCAAAAATTTCTCATGCTATGTATATCAAAACGTTAAATGGATTCTAAATATGAAAAACCTCACAGGTGATATATACACTTTAAGTAGTCTGCAGATCTCTACTTGTTTTTTTTGTGTGTTTTTTCACAGCAGTGCATCAGCTCTGTTTGTTTTTCAGTCAAGCTGTTGATGTATTGCCACTTTGTTTTAGCTAAATGTGTTAACAAAACAGGAATTTCGTTTCAGCAGGGAGAATTACCTCTGAAGTCCTTCAAAGGTGGTGACAAGATTCAAGTCAAAGTCATCGGTTTCCGGGACGTTAAGACGCACAAGTAAGTAGGAAAAAATTTCGTTTTTTTAAATTTGTTCCTTTATTTTTTAACCATTTTACGATGACTTATAAAAGTAAACTTACAAATTACTTAGGAGAACTGAAATTACAATAGTAAAACAGAAAAAAATAACAAAGACAAACATATTGAAAAATAGAAGTAAAATATTAGTCACGTACCTAATCGAGAAGAAGGAGTGTTTAAACATTCCAATGCACATCACACTATTTATTTCTATTGTAGCTGTGAAGAGCAAGCCAAAAAGGATTATATAATACTCCATATTGTTATTGAGTGCTATTGGCTTTTTTGTCTGTTTGGCTGCACAGCGCTCAATCTGAAACTGGAGGCAGTGGTACATTGTAAGACATGTTACTGGGGAAACTTTTAAAAGTTTCGACATTTTGCGCGACATCTGTAAAGAAAAAACTTTGCTTAAAGTAGAAATCCGACAAATGTCCAGAAAATTCTTGTAGTTGTTCACATTTTGCATTTTACATTAAGTGTTAACCAGTGTCGTGTAACATGGTTGTGTTAATTCAACTAATATTTTTTGAACCACAGGTTTCTTCCAGTATCTCACAAGAATTTCTCCAAAGCCGTAGCCGAGCTTTCCATGAGACCAAGGTTCGTGGCTTAGTGTTAGGTAGATTTTTACTTACAGGGCTTCATTAAAAATGATTGTCCACTGCGAAATAAGTAAACTACGAACGTGTGCATATTCTTAGCCGATTTATCACGTTGCTGTTTTATAACATTTTGGAAATATTCAGAGTGTTAAACGAGTAAACACTCAGCTTCAGAAAACCTCATATAGCCCTGAATAAGGTTCAAGATGACTGAATAAGAATTGCTTTCCAGTGACCTTGCAAGCGGATCTCCTGACAGCACTGATGAAATTGCAGAGAAGGCACTTGAGGATTATAAGGTTGGGGAAGAAGTCGGATGCTTTGTGAAATCGGTATGTGTATTTCAAACGTTAATATCTTTTGTAAGGAAACGACCTTTTGACGGGAATTTTTTTTCAGATTCTTACTTCTCTTTGTTGTTTTGTCTTTGTGCTTTTGCACTTTTCTTTTGCCAGTTTTTCGGCTCAGAGAAATGGTATTTTCCAAATTCTGCCACGCTACCCTTCTTTTCCCAAAAGTAACAAGTGATGCATAACCTGTCTTCATACATTTTCTGTAAACAGTTTGGAAAATTTCTCACCAGATCTAACAAAATTTAAGCAGAATGGTCAACTCCCCTACACTGACAAGCAGTCGGGATTCAGTTTAAATAAATTTTGCAAGGAGACAATTATGGTGTTTGGATTAGTGTTGTGATCAAAGTTAGGTTTAGGAGAAGATTTTAATTTTTTTGTGTATTGTGAACGAATGCTAACCTTGTTAGACAGTTGTGCGGTTACAAAACTCAGGTACTATCAGTAATGCTAGTTTCATAGGTGTTCGCATCAGTAAAAGAAAAGTACAAACAGAGACCTAAAAGAACAAAAAACACTTCTCTTTTCTTACAAGAGTGGTCAGCTTTGATTCCTCAAACATGATGTCCTTATACACAGGAGGAATCCCACAGCGATGAAACAGCGGTCGAGATTTATAGTACTGTCAAACTGCTGTCCACAATAGTGTCACAGTAGTGACAATTGCCACTAGTGTGACATCAGTGGTAATGACAGTATTGGGACAGCGGTGTACTTAACTGTGCTGTGACAGCGGTGGCCTAAACCGCACTGTGACAGCAATGGCAGGAACATTAGTGTGTCAGCGATTTAAACTAACAACTGTGTAACATTTGTGTACATCAATGTGACTGCAGTGACAACTGACAGTGCTCTGGATATCCGAGTTACTATACACTTGTAGCAATCTTTAAAAAGTCCACGAGACGTTTCCAAAAACAGCTAACTCATGCATAACTAACTTTGTATGGAGTTATATGCCCCCTAAAGTCAAAAGTTCAACAACGATACAAAATACGAAAAACGGCGGGCTTAAAATGCCAGATATGACCTTACTGTGTAAGTCCCTTAAAATTTTATGGGTCAAAAGATTATTAAATGATGAAGACTTACAGTGGAAAATAATTCCAGTTCCCTACTTGGAAAAAGTTGGCGGCAAGCTGATTTTTCGTTGTAATTACGAATTGAAAAAATTAGACTCAGATTTATCACCGGTTTACAAAGAAATGTTAATAACATGGTCAGAATCGAAACTAACGTCCCCCCAAACAAGCAAAGATGGATTTATAACAATCAACGGGAAATCTGTCTGGTGGAAAAAGTGGTTCGACCAAGGAATTAAGATTCAAGATTCAAGATTATTTTAATAGTGCCTCTTATTACATACATACATAAAATACAATAAATTTACATATTTTTGAGCACTGACTAATTATAAGAGTATCAGATATATTACGACCAACAGAAAGAATGTTATCGTTGACTGACATAAAGAGAAGATTTAGCATAGATGACTGGTCATATATAACGTTGATGGACGCAATCCCCCGAGATTGGAAATTCATACTCAAATCAGAAACAGATAATCTAATTACTAGTAGAGCTGCTATAACAGAAGAAAAAATCGATTACACACTAAACATTTGAGAACGGACATTAAGAGTTGGCAAGTTAACAAACAAGTTAATCCATAATAGTTTGAGAGACCAAACATCAAAAACACCAACAGCAGAAAAGAAACTTAAGCAATTTATCGGAGATAAGGACCCAACGTTAGTCTATAGCATGCCCTTTAAAATTACTAAAAGCACAAAGTTACAGTATTTTCAGTTCAAAATAAATCACGGATTTTCCCCACTAATAAATATCTATACAAAGTGAAAAAACTTACACAAACTTATGTCAATACTGTGAAAAAGACGACAAGATTGAACATTACTTTGTCTCCTGCCAACGAACCAAAAGCCTGTGGTAAAACTTCAGTTGCTTCACCGAACCAGTTTTCGGGAAACAACAGTTGACTGTGGCACAAGTATTATTTGGTATTTTAAGATCAGACAGGAAGTCTCTAGTCCTCAACTGGCTGGTTCTTATCATGAAATATTACATTTGCAAATGCAAATGGAAAAACACGGCTCTATCTTTTAAGGCTTACAAAGAAACCGTCAAATATGAACTTAAACTTGAAAAAGAAGGCGAAAACTCCAATAAGAATCATTTACCATTCAATTTGAAATGGCAAATCATCGATAGTTGCTTGGTGACACAATGATTCCTTTCCCTTTGATTTATTTCATTTTCGTTTTACTTTGTTGTCACTGTCATAATTATTAGTAGTTTATTATTAGTTATTATGAGTAGTCACTTAGTTGTATTTATTCAGTAACGGTAGTACTAAAAAAAATCAACTGCACGTCGTAGTACTTGTAAAAAAATAAAATGCACAGAACTGGTTGTAAAAGAAGGAACTGTTAATACAGGACAGAACCGTTATTGTAAATACCTATTTTTATTTCATTTTTTTATTTCTCAAATACTCTCACTGTAAATTAAATATTTCAACTCGTATTATTTTTTCTCCAAATTTATGTTATTTTTCATAGTTTATCTGTAAAATGAATAGTGTAAATAAAGAATTGATATTTGAAAAAAAAGACAGTGCTCTGGCAGCGATGTTTACATTAGTGGTACAGCGATGTGCATTTCACTGTGAAAGTATTGGAAACTGGCAGTGCTGTCGCAGCATTGTCAGTTGTCATCGCTATCACACTAATGTGCACATCGTTACATCAGCACTGTCACTTCCACTGCTGTCACATTGCTGTGCTCGTTTTCGCTGTCACAGCCCTGCTCTCGTTTTGTTGTCACAACGCTTTGTACATCGGTGTCTCACCACTGCTAGGATTCCTCCTGTGTATGGAAAGTGACAGTGTCATCTTCACACAATAATTTTGTTATTGGCAAATAAAATTTCGCCTAAGATTCACACGAATGTACGGAACTAACAGTTTCTTTCTCCTTCACTTGAGAGCTTTATAACCCTTACCCTAGCTAGAAAGTTGTTAAGTAAAGGAAAAGTTAGAAAGTGTGGCTGTGAGTTTGAATACTGTGAAGAACCATAACAAAAGTAAGGTTATTTTCTCAATTTGCTCAATTTTCTTTGCGATTATCTCACAAGTCTGAACAACTATTATTTATAATTGTTCTTTGTCTTGTGCGTATCTCACAACTGTGAACTGGGCTTGGAAGGACAGTTATTACAAACATTGCTGTTGCTAGTTGGAAAGATAATTAAGAAGGAAATAATGTACCTGTAGTGGTTTATTTGTGTTTCTTTTTTTATAGCAAATTAATATAACTGTATTCAGAAGATAAAATGTTCTCTTTTTTTACACACAGACGTCTGATTTCTGCGTATGGACTATGGTCAGTACATCTGTGAGCGGAAGGATCCAACTACTTCATTTATCTACAGATATTGAGGTACAGTTTAAGTATTTGATACAGTGAAAGGTCTGAACCAAGGTGAATTTAAGTTGATAGTTGGTTGGTCGTCCTGGTTGGTGTAGCCATGAAATGGACTGTGATCGGATGTTGCTGACGCGTCGCCAACCTGCGAGGAAGTTCAAAATGTGTTTACCGACACACCATTGACTTTGAAGATGACTTCCCAACTGGTCGTCGAAGCATCTGCCACAACCAATAACAGTCCATCTAGCTGATCTGAGTCCCTGGATTTAGCCAACCAGGGGTGAGGACATCTACACAACCGTATATCATGTCGTTCCAGGCCCCATCCGCGAGACAAGGAGCGCGGAGTTGATGCAGTAAAAATCAGTTCTTTACTCCTTCATGAAGAAAACAATACACTCTTCGATGTTGCAAATATTTAATGAACAACGATGAAGGAGTCCTAATGTGACAATAACATTAACCAGATTAGTCTGTTAATCACATATAATAATACAAACGGGATATGAATGGCAAATATAATTTACAAGAACCGAGAGAGAACAAGTGTTCCGGGAAAATACAGCAAATCGTTCGTAAACAAGATGGCCGACCCTAAATGAGCAGGTCAGCGGTCTTTAACTCTTGAGCCATAAGGATGTGGTCATCGGCGAAATCTCCAAACTCTTCAATGTCTAAAAGACCTATTCTTCTTTCCAACAACAACAACAACAACAATATCTTTATTTGTACTCAATGCTCTACATGTTTTTATATTTGAAATGTTAAAGGTTTTCAAACTGCTGCTATGAGAATGAAGAAGTGTTAGTACTTGAAACGAGCCATCTGCAATCAATTAACTCGCCAACATTTAGTTCGCATTGTTCACTGTTTTTCTTAAAAACATTTAATCAGCCTTAGATTTCGCGGAGTTCCTCCTCCTCTTTATTTTTTTTGAAATCGATTTGTGTCTCCTGTGACCAACATAACTCAGTACCTTATTTACATAGGTCCTGAAGAAAGCTGCTTCACACTTCAAGCCTGGGTCAGCTTACAAGTGTGTTGTTTTGGGGGTCGACAAATCACACGGTGTACTGGATCTCTCTCTGACAGGTACGTCTTTAATCTGCTACTCCGTTTTTATTTTTAGTGAAGTGTAAATGTAAAGAATCGCTTGCCTGGTTTTCAATCATGTAAGTTCTCAACATCCACATGGCATCCCTTTGCCAAACCGTCCGACAAGCATGTTGAGCTGTTGGTGTACCTCTTTAAATACTATCTCAGAGTGCATAAAAAAAATCCACACACGCTGAATAAAGTGGGGTAGTCTTGGTGACGTGATGAGGGTTTTATAGAATGTCATATACAAGAATCGACAGAAAGTTAAAAAGCGAGAAAAAGGGAAGAAAACATATTCTGTTTTTTAACTGCCAAAATGTAAACTTGAATACTTACCTAACCATCTGGTATTTTTTTTATTGTTATTTGCTTATATGCCCTTCTTTGCTTATAGTGAAACCAGACGGCAAGCTTGAGAGGGGGCTTCAAGTATTGGGCAGGATCAGCAAAATATTACCCGGCTCAGGGTTGTTAGTTCAGCTTCCTTTTCATAAGTGTGGAATGGCAACTCTGGTTGACTTGCATGACCAGTACGAAGCAGAGCCGCTCAGTAAGTTCCAACTGCAGCAGTTTGTCAAGTAAGTATAACAAAGACTTGTTCCGTTTCTCAAGTCGAACGTGGCCTTTAGAAACTTTTTTTCTACGCAGTTCGAAGAATGCGAGAATGAAGCAATCTTAGGTCGCTTTCCACTTGTCCTGTCTGGCAGGTCCGACCAGTCAGTTCCTAAATGGAACGCACGAGTCCTCAGAACTGGTTCTGATCAGAATGGTCCTGCTGATGGATCAGAGCCGCACAGTTCTCCTGCTCCGGCCGGCCATAAAACGGGAATTTTGAAAGTTTTAACGGAAAGAAACGTACGCGCGTGCCTTTGACCTTTCAGATCATATACATGCTGTATTCTGCCCTGTATAAGTATTAAAGATTATTATTGTTATTATTTATATTAGTATTATTATTACTATTAATAATACTATAGGTACTATTACTATTTTTTATTATTATTATTATTACTATTATTATTATCGTTATTATTATTAGGAGTATTATTACTATTTTTGTTATTATTATGTTATTATTACTATTATTATTATTATTTTTATAACTATCATTACTTTGCAGATGTTACATACTTGCCACCAAGGGAGAAGAGAAGTTTGATTTGTCTTTAAGACCATCAAGGTGCCTATTTGTTACCTTTCAGTAAAAGTTTAATTCTACTTTTTACTATTTAGCAGCACACTTTTTGTTTAACTTAATCTTTGCTACGTTAAATCAGTCTTTTTATTAGTTTTACAGTTAATGTTTTAAAAATAGTGCCAGTTTGTTTGCTGTATATTTTGTTATTTTGTAGACTGCACTGTTTGTAGAACCGTAAAGTAGTGCATGCGCAGGGGAATCTGTCGAAATGGGCTTTAGGTTTCCAATTTGTTTTACCCCGTCTTTTTGGTAGTTGAGTGTAGCCGTGATGCAGCGTATACAGTTTGTGCCTTTCCTAGAACGAGGTTAAGTCCTGATTCAAAGTACCTTGGTTTAGCATGGCTTTTTTCAGATCGGGCAAAACGTTTTTCTTGGTGACTTAAGTATGCCAGTAAACACTGAACAAGCACTGCGTTGTGCTAGGGAGCATGTTGGGCTCTTGAGCCCCACCTTGGATCCGCCTAGTAGGATCCGCCTTTATATGTTTTTAATATTTCAACAGGACGGAAGGAGCCAGCACATCCAATGAGAAAGGTAAGTTCAGTTTTACTGAGAAGTTGTTTACCAGCCCACGTTGCACCTGCGGAATGGAGTGTAGACTGTTAGTTAAGTTCAAGAACCTTGATTAAGACTCTAGCTTCTGATTATCAAGTTTTAAAGAGACTTACAGGGTGTGGTTACTGGTAATATTTTTTATTTACGTCTTAGTTTTATTACTCTAGCGAGTTAAGAAGTAAAACTTGGTGTATTCAGTGTTTGTACATCGAATGTAGTTAGTTGTCATTTTAAGAGTGTCCAACCTCCAGCCTTCCCTAAAGCGGAGAAAATATGGCAATGGCGAGTGCCGAAGCCTAGAGCACGTAGGGAACCCCCCCCCCCCCCTTAAAAAAAGGTTTAAATACTGGATGCCCTGAAGTGGCCATTTCTCAGTTAACTATTGATGTGCAAGTAGTCCTAAAACCAATAATAGCTTGTTCTCTATCTCAGTGTTGAAGAAAAAGGTTATTATGCAGTAAAATGTAATAACTATGCACCGACACACCTATTAACTAAGTTTTGAATGCCAAACTCTTAAAATCCAGGATTATTGTTTGGGAAATCTTCAGAATCGTTTTCTTCTCAAACCCAAGTAAAACGCAGATTTTTCTGTTTCCCGTCTAGTTAAGGATGGCTCGGATGAAAGAGATGAAGAAATCAAGAGCCTGAGTGAGCTCGAAGAAGGAAAGATTGTGCGAGGTTACGTCAAGTCCTGTTCAGATGTTGGCGTGTTTGTGACGTAAGTTGCGACATCACAAGATTGTATGTCCAGCCTCCCCCTAAAGTAATTTTAAACCTGTAATGTTAAGTAATCAGGAGCAAGCGTAGCTCGATCCCTTTAGCAGGAATCGCGTTAACGCATTAATCGTGTGTTTTTACGCAAAGTGTTTACCAAAAAATGAATTTTTGAAATCGTCATGCATCCCTAGGATACAAATGTAGACACTTACTCATAGCTCCAGTTTTATGGGATCCCTTCAAAGTTTCTGGTGACTCCAAACCAGCACGATCATGAACCCCAGGTAGTAAAGCAAAAATCCTGTTCCGCAATCCCTGTTTAAGAGTAGATACGCGTTGCATTATATCATGTAACATTGTACGCAACATGTTTCAATCAGTATATTCTTCTTCTACATTGTTGTCTTCAACGTATTTGGTGTGGTTATTAAGTCATGCTGAGAGCAAAACAGGATAGTAATGGTGGTTGTTTCAAATAAGAAAAGCCGTAGAGCAGCTGCTTTATCCTTTACGTGGGTACAGAAGCGAAATGAGATAAAGCGAACAGTTTTGGTCAGGGAATGGACCGCCAAGGGGCATGAAACAAGTTGGCAAAGTTCTCGTGCGCGTAATTGAAACAATAGGATCGGTTTTCATTTTGAATAATGCTTGCAGTAACATACGTTTTTATCTTTATCCATAGTTTCCTTTAAAATATAATATTTTTTCCCTGGCATGAACTGTTGATCTACTAAGCGAGTATCTATTTTCTACGTTAATAATTTTGTCCACCGTAATTTATCTTTTTTTTACTACGAAATAATCAAAATTTAACGTGATCCTATTTAAATAAGCCTGATACCTTTAAAAGAAAAACTGAATGTTCGTAAACCTTACAATATTAATTCGTTGTACTTAGTGATTAGTTGTGACGTAACCCTTGATTGTCCAATCGTTGTCCACAGTTTAGCACACCATCTTACAGCACGTGTTCAGATCAAGAACCTGTCTCAATACTTTGTTAAGAACTGGAAGCCACTCTTTCCACCTGGTAAACTGGTGACTGGAAAAGTGCTCAGGTAAGTTGTGGACATGTAGCGGTAGTAGTATACTCTACCCCTATTACCGGAAATAGGGCGCTTGGCGTCAATGTAATTTAAGATGAGTATTTTATATTGAAATCCATTTACAAAATGCTCCCATATCGTACCTTAAAACAACAACTAAGATAACAGCTTTAAGAAATAACTAGCTAGTAAAAAAGAGCTTTAATAGCTTTTTTATGTCTAAGATTTCTAGAAATCGTTCACCAGTCTTCTTAAGATTATAGTAATCCATGGAAAATGATCATAGAAATTATAATCTGTGAAAAGTTTTCAAAACTCGTGTGTTTTCTAAAAAAATTGCAATTTGCCCTTTTAGCTTGTTCTTTACACCATCGGTATATAAACACGTAAACATGTAAGTGCTTTAACAAAAAAATGGATAAAACTAGAAGAACATTTAAAACCTTTTAATGATATATCTCAGTGCGTGAAACACTGGCGTAACAGATATTAAACGATTTTAGATGTTCTACTAGTTTTATTCATTTCATCCATTTAGTTTTTACTTTAGCCATGTCAGGTGTTTCAAATGGTGTTAGACTGCGAGAGGAACCGCCAACTGGATTGTAGCATCTGTGGTACAGTTTACTCTTAATAAACCTCCAAAGGAAACAGACAAATATTCGATTTATCGAGAATTCGAATCGGGAAAAAAGGTTAAGAAAAAATTACTAGCTTAGAATAGAATCTATTTCGAGTTGTCGTGACTTATACCGCGTTCATACCAGATACTAAACATGATTATATTAAACAGGCTCGACTTTAAAATGTTGCTACTATAACGTGTTCATAGGTTTTTACGGGTTCTGAATTGTACGTTTCATGCCTTAACAATAAATTAACAGATTTATGCAGTTTTTAAGCAGTTTGAGTATTGCAGCTGTCAAATTAACTTTCAAATATTAACTAAAACCTGTTTAATGAGCAGTGTGAACGTAGCTGTAACTGTTTAAGTTATTGTTTTAGTATAGTATTTGAAACTGCACAGAGACAACTATGGTGTTGCTGAAATATAAGGCAAATCTGTAGCTAATCATCATTAGGGTGTCTAAAATAATTGCAGTTCTACAATTGGCTCACCCTTGATGTCTCGTTACCAAACAGTATCAATCCAACCAAGGGGCTGATCGAGCTGTCACTCAAAGGAAAGGATGTGGGTGGACCCGACCCCGCCCCCAAACCTGAACGAACCAATGAAAAACAGGAACGGAAGAAGAGGAAACGAGACACACAGAAGGAAGGGGAGATGAAAGTGGTGGAAGCGTCGGACAATAAAGAAGAAGCTTGCAAGAAACCTAAGAGAGGTGAGATGAACACTCGTTAGTGGGATACCAGGGAGAGTTGAACGTGCAGAGACGTGTGCAAACAACCGGTTTCCTTGCAACATTGCAGATTGCTGTCCAGAAACCTATTAAGAATGTTTATTGCCATTTTGCTGTCGATTCTGTTACTTTTATTGCTGCTGCTGTTACAGTTAACTGTGATGACGTAAGAGCTATAGCCAGAAAAGTGTTGTTGTAGGTTTTCAAATTGCGTATTCATAAACTTGAATCGACACTTCAAATTCCTGCTACTACTTTGGCCTTTTACACACACTAAACCGGCTCTTGGATCCATTGTTTCGATATTTGTTTATATGTTTAGATTGGTTTGTTTTGGTCAAGAACCGACTCCTTTGTGTCCCCGAAGAAGGCCGCCAGGCCGAAACGTCGGTAAAATAAATTACGCCTCTAATATCTAGAGTAGGTTCTTGACTATAACAGAGCAATCTATAGAAAAAATATTTCTAAGTAACCGCGATCGCCGCCTGTGTGGTCTTCCAGTGCCGAATTCAGCACAGTTTGGTTGCCCATTACAAGTCCAATATATACAAGTTTGTATTGCGGCTGTTTGGTCTCTTTTATGGTTTTTTGATCTGAGCACTTGGAGAAAGTAAACAGAGCTCTCTCTGCGGTCTTCCAGTGCCCCTTGAAAACCATGATCAATCCTTTAATCGGCAAATATTATTTCCAAGCTCGGATAGTTTTTGAAAGTTGGCCGAGGTCCTCTAAACTCCTGGAATAGGCACGTTTTCTACCTTCGTTGTCGCAAAAATCGAAAAAAAGTGTTAAAGCTTTTGGTGCAACTGAATGCCTTTGAAACCCAATTTTTACCGCAAGCAAATCTTATAACTATTTATCACTGCATAAGATTCGGCCAATCCGAATTCTGTTTAGGTCTCGCTTTCATCCAGAAAAAACATGCGAAGCATTCAAATTTTGTTTCATAAAGAAGGTCCTTAATATTGCTCAGAAAAGTCCTTGAAAGTAGGGAACCGTTTTTCAGTTTTAAAACCATGTTAATTTGAAAAGCTACAGAAAACGATTTGGAACGAGAATGCCCCGCCAAGTTGCTCCCTTCCACAAAACGGTCAATTAAGTCTTAAACTTTGCTCAAAATTTTGGTCGCTTTCCATTTATCCCTTCTGGCCGTTCGAAAAGAAATGGTTCTGGCCAGTTTAAGTGGAAAGCTCGAAGGTGTGTGCGTACATTTTCTGCCACAATTCTGCAAATTCCCGCCGTCATTCATGAGCATAGCCATTCGGGTCAGGACCATTTCTGAGAATTCGTATTTAGTACTGAATGACGGAAAGGGACTTAAGGCACAATCTTGAAAGTTGCTACTTTACTTTATTTTTTGAGTATGGTTGTCACATCATTTCAGTCGACTTAATTGTCAAGCAAAAAATTCCTTGCATTGAAAAGCGTCCGTTGCATTTAAGATTCTGTGAGTGAAGACGAAGAGCTACTTCACAGTGACCTTGAAGAAGAGAGTGATGATTCTGGAGAATGTTCTGACAGCTCAGACGATGGGGAGGTGAGATAGCTTTGCATAAGGATGACTTCTAATTACTCTACAAGCAGTAGGAATAACTACACGCAAAGCAGTAACTGATCGCCATTTAATGCCATTGAATACACGTTTGAACATATCCGTTTTGAAAACACCTATTATTCCTGCAATCCGATTGGTTTCTGATTACTATGGTTTCATAACTTAATACAAATATACCTTTTTCCCAGATCTACTTGGTTCATGCACACTCTATTTTGCCTTTATCTCTCAGCAAAATAATTTATCTCATTGACAGTGTCGGATCGCAACGTGCATTAATAGGACACCTGCTGTTGGACAGTTGAATGAACCAATCACAACCCGAGTTCTTGGTGTTCTGAACAATCTTCAACAAGAAAATAGTTACTAGTAATAGCAACAACTAAGAAAGATTTTCTTTTTTACAAGTTTAAACGGATTTTCTAACTTTTTCTTTCATTGTGATTTCTAATAAAAAAATTTAATAGTGTTTTGTATCATCCAATTCTGTTTGCAATCATTACTCGTGAACACAAATTAGATTCGCACTCCTTGCTCATCCAATTTTGTTTACCATTCCTAACGATTACAGACCGATTTGTATTCGGTGCAATTGCCATTACTAACAGCACACCGTTGGGGTTTTCCCAATCTATCTACTTCTCCTGTTGCTGTTACAGATCGGAAGCGGAAAGCACAAAAGCAGCCGCGATGTTCCCAGGTTACAGGTGTGTATAGCTTGCTCTTTTACTTCGAATGTCGCTTGCTTGTCATCGTCACAGCATTTATCTCTTTCACAAACGGTTGATGCCACTTAGAGTAACAGTCTTGTCGTTTTCATGAGGAAGAAAAAGCCTCCCATCGCCAAAATGCAACTAATACTAACCCTACCCTAATCTAAAGCAAAATCAACTCTAAAGTAGGAAACTAAATAGAGAACAAAAAGAAAACAAAAGCTAAATAAATAGTATATTTACCGTTTTTGGAATCCATGACTGCTGACATTCTAGTCCTAAACACTACCACCTTGCCAACAACTTGACTCAGTGCTGTTCAGATTCTTTTAGCTGTAGATATATGTTACAAATGACATCAAATTAGTATTTGTAATCGAACGGTGACGCGTGAAATTAGGAAACAATTTCACGCGTGTATTGTCATAAGTCTGGTAATTTCCTCGATAATATTTTTAAGTCTGGGCGCCATTTTGAAACCGTTGCCATGGCAATGTGAAATCACAAACTACGAATGAAACTTTGCGTCAAAATTAAAGAGTAGTTTGTCACCCATGGTATTACGCTAGAAATTGCATCGACTGTTCTAAATGGACTGACTGTTGGTATCCAATGTTGGTATTGACCATTTACGAAAAGGAGAAATAGCTCCTTCGTCGAAAACACAAGTTGTAACCGATGTTAAGCAATTCCTGTTAATCAGTGGCGGTATCCTTCAGTTGAGCGACCTCCGGGTGTTTTTTTTTTCAAATTGTTATCTGTGTCCCAAATATCTTTGTCGCACATTGTGTCATATTTGAATGTTGTTTTGGTATATATCACTTGAACTATCGTTCGTCAAGTTTACCGGGTTTGAAAACACGGACGAAGGCCGGTTGTGCCATCACTAAACTGTATTAACCCTCTGTTTTAAGTGGCATTCTCCCACCAACCCCTCCCCCTCCCCTCCCTTCCTTAGTCTAGCTAGTTATCGGGATTGGTTTGATGGTATGTTTTAGGTAGTTATTTATTGATGGCCTTAGTCAAAGTACCAGCCTGAAATACAACATAATAGATTGGTTTAAAATGCACCAATCTTGACCGAGTGACTGTTTACGTATACGTATTTCTTGTAGATAATAAGGTTTTATAATGCAACATAATCTCCGAAAAGAGAAACTGCAGTGTTTGAACTCTAAACGGACACTTTTATTTGTTTTTTATTTCTTGTTCTTAAAATATAGATACGTACATTGCAGGCATAGTTAGGTTTATAAGGTTCGCCATTCTATAACAATTACAATCATTGTACTTTTTCTAGGAGGTACTCATTCAAAAGAGCAACACACACAAAATTTCTTGGTGTAAAAATTGATCAACACTTGAGTTGGGACATGCATATTG
>JAOBRG010009351.1:0-23891 GCA_027574985.1 Umimayanthus nakama | reverse complement strand
AAGTGGTGAGTTGGGAGGTATTGTTAGTTGAAGTGGTGAGTTGGGAGGTATTGTTAGTTGAAGTGGTGAGTTGGGAGATATTGTTAGTTGAAGTGGTGAGTTAGGAGGTATTATTAGTTGAAGTGGTGAGTTGGAGGTATTGTTAGTTGAAGTGGTGAGTTGGAGGTATTGTTAGTTGAAGTGGTGGGTTGGGAGATATTGTTAGTTGAAGTGGTGAGTTGGGAGATATTGTTAGTTGAAGTGGTGAGTTGAGAGGTATTGTTAGTCGAAGTGGTGAGTTGGGAGACATTCTTAATCGAGAATGAGTGATATCTCGTGAACTTAGGCCCGCTTCAAACGTTGCTTTTCTCTTTCGCTGAATCAAATGCTAATGAGTAAATTCTATTGTTCTACTCATTTGCATAAGATTCGGCTCAAGGGAAATGCACCGTTTGAACCAGGCCTTAATTAGTTGACAAATGCCAAAGTTGTATCGTTGAAGGGTAAAGATTCAGTCGAACGTGCTTTTAAAAGATTGCTGAATCCGAAACAACAACAACTGTCTTCAAAGCATGGACAGATTCCGAAAAGATTGCTGTAGCGTTTTAGGACAGGTTAGCTGAAGTCCCTGCTGTAACGATTTAAGATGGACTTCAATACGATGGAATTACTGGCGGACGACCCTTTCAATCTTTCATATGGCTTGAATCCGATTAATTCAAGGAAAAGCAGTAAATTCTCCAAGCGACTTGATTGTACAATCTTTAGTTTGCTGATGCAGGCGACGTATTGGTAACGTCACAATCCAATTTCGTCCTTTTTCTGGAGACACGGAGTAAACAATAAATTTCCTACTACTATATACTACGAGCACTTGTTTCAAAACCACCGTTCGCTGTTTGTTTTTATAACTCCCTGCGAGATTGTACACATTTGTATGTTTGTTTGTGTATTTTGCCTGCGAAATTTTGATCTTTCTGAAAAGGCACTCGGTTCACTCGCAAGGGCTAGGAGCGCTTTTATAGGATTGCTCGACGCTGCGCCAACGACTACTGGCTGAATCTCTGTCAGACCATCAACAGTTCTGCTGCTGGTGGCAACGTCCGCGCCATGTATGATAGCATGAAGAAAACCCTCGGTCAAAGTGCACCAAGATTGCACCTATGAAGTCTGCTGCCGGCGAAATCATCAAACACCAAGGCAAAACAGATGGAAAGATGGGAAGAGCATTACCAAGAACTATACTCCGGGGAAAATGTTGTCACTAACACTGCAGTTGATAATATCACCTTCTTGCCAGACATGGAAGAACTGGACCCTCCACCCTCAAGCAAGGCCATTGACTCCCTTGCCATGTTCGTCTCACTAAGACCACTTCAGGAAAAGTATTGAGAGCAGAGACGGCCCGTGTACACAGTTTTATCGATCTGAACAAGGCTTTCGACTTGGTCAGCAGAAGGGGCTTCTTCACTCTGTTGCGAAGAATCGGGTGCCCCCAATAGCTCCTGAGGATAATCCAGCCCTTCCATGACAACATGCAAGGCACAGTTCACTTGAGCGACTCATCACCAGACCCATTTTCAATCAAAAGCGGGGTGAAGCAAGGAAGTGTACTTGCACCGACACTTGACGGCATTGTCGTCTTCTTGCTGCTGTCTCACGCCTTCAGCAAATCGGAAGATGGTGTCGACCTCCACACCAGAACTGACGGAAACCTCTTCAACCTCGCACGACTCCGCGCCAAGACCAAGGATCGACAGGTATTGATCAGAGACAGGCTCTCGCAGACTCGGCAGAAGCGCTGTAATGGCGCATTGGCTACTTGGTACGCGTTTGCAGGGTGTTGGTCTGACAATCAGCCTCACGTAAACCAGGATTATTGGGCAAGAGGTCAGCAGCACCTCAAGCATCTTCAACGACCACGTCCTCGAAGTAGTAGAACATATCACTTGCCTGGGTTCCAGCATCTCCAGTAACATCTCCCTGGACGCCGAACTGAATGCACGAATTGGCAAAGCAGCCACAGTTATGACTCACCTGGCAAATAGAGTATGGAACAACTCTATGTTGACCATCAGCACCAAGATGAAGGTGTACCAAACTTGCGTGCTTGGGACGCTGCTCTACCCCAGTGAAACGTGAACATTGAGCTCTAGGCGAGTGCCCAGACTAGATGCTGTACGCATGTGCTGCTCAGGATTTTGGTCTTCACTAGGCAAGACCACGCCCCAGACAAGACAATCCTGTAGCCAGAAGGAGTCCCGACCATGTTCGCTCTGCTTGTTTAGAGATGCCTGGTGCATGGATGATGGTCGCATCCCGAAGGACATGTTGTATGTCCATCTGACAACACGTTCCAGACCTGCAAGAAGGCCTGCCCTCCGCTATAAAGCCGTTTGTAAACGATACCTGAAGGCAGGAGAGGCTTTGGCTGCAGACCGCAACAGCTAGAGGCTTGTTGTCAAAGCAGATATCGAGATTGGGAAGAGGAGGATAGAAGACCAGTGGAAAGAGAGGAGAGAACATAGCTTCAGTCCCCCAAATGCCAAGTGCGGATAACATCTGCAACAACTGCAGTAGAATCAGCCGTTAAAAACTGGACTCTACAGCCAAAACAAGCGCTGCAACTAAACCGCAGACCATGGCGCATGCTCATTTGGCCTGAGATAGGATGTTTTGTGAACCTTTAGGATTATGATGAAGAAGATGATGATGATGATGACGAGTACCTTTATTTAACCAGGATTGCTTTTTCAATAGCAATGAACATGATTTCTGCTATCAGCAGAGGCCCTATATAAAAATATAATTTTACAATAACAAGTTACAGTGTTACAATGCAAAAAAAAAATATCTAAATCGGTATTGAAATCTGCTGCAGTTTGTCATATATTTAACAATAAATTACAAGTTTTCATTAAAAGCTCTTGAACCATGATAGAAAAATGCCGTCTTTGTGTAGATTCTAACTTTACAAGAGGCACCCTAAAGTTATCGCTTTGTCGGGTTATTCTATTTGAAACCCCCTTATTTAATTGGAAATAAACAATAAATAGTTATGGGCGTTTCTTGCTAACACATTTTTGCATTAAAGACAGAAAGTGCTGCTCTCGCCTGACCTTTAACGTATCACATCTTAAATGTTTTAATGTAGTTTCACTTCTATCGGATTTCATGATTATTCTTGACGCTCGCCTCTGTAACTTTTCTAATTTATCATAGATCACAGCTCCACAACAGTTCCAAACAATAATAATAACAACCAAGTACTTGAATATTGTATGACTTGTACACTCTATGCTAAGTGCACACGTATGTTCTTTCTCGCGCAACCAAGCAGGCCTTTTCTTTTGCCAACTTTGCCGAGTAAATGTTTAACATGTGCTTTCAACGTTAAACACTCGTCCATAACTATACCATGGTATTTTATTCAGAGACGGATTTCAAGTCATTTTCATTGACAGAAAACAGAGAAGTTTGCCAACGCTTGTTTTGAGTCTGTACCAAAAAAAATACAATCGGTTTTTCCTTTGTGGATGAAAAAGATTGTTGTTAAGTAGCCACTCGTTAACTTTGGCCAGTTCGTTAGTAAGAGTGTTTACAATCGCTTCGGCATTTCTGGCAGTGATATCATCTGCATAACATTAAGATCTTACATCTGTCCAAACAACAGGGAAGTTTTTCGAAAAAAGTACGAACAGTAGCGGACCGAGTATACAACCCACCTGTGGGACTCCAGAGGTGATGGTACAGGGATCTGACAACTCTCTGCCAAATCTGACAACTTGTCTACGTTCGATGCGATAACTCCGAAACCAGTTTAACTCCGTGTTTGAAAGCCCGTACGATATTTACTTGTTGACCAATAATTATGGTCAACAGAGTTACGAGTGCTAGTGTTGGTTTATTTATCGAATTTCCAATTTATATTCTCCAGGCAAATGTTCAAAGTGAAGAAACATATGAAGTTCGAGAACCTGCTGTTCTTCAAGAACAGACAACCCGTGTTGTGAAGCCAGAAGATGGGCTGGAGGACGCGCCAAGGCTAAGACGAAAGAGGGGCGTCAAGTACAAGGGGGATTCAGGCAGCAGGAAAAAAGGGTATTTTTTATATTAATTGAGCTAAGCAAACGTGCTTGAAATATTTTTTGTATTAGAACCTAGGAAAACTGAAATCTTTGAAGGATATTTTGATAAGGATTCATGCAGTAACTGGGATCTAGTTTGCGAGTGTTGAATGTTTCAAGTTAACTGAGTGCATGTTTTAATTGCTCACAAGACAATTGATTCCTTTTAGAACACTATTTTATGATAAAAACTAATCGTAACCTTACAGAATTAATTACAGATCACTTAAAACAATCTTTTCTTAGGTTAATATACTTGCTCCATCATGAACTAATAAGTCTTCTATGTACGTGTTCATGTTGTACTCTCAAACGCAGTACATATTGCGCAATGTACGACTGTAACAAGAAGCAGTTATGGGTAACATACACCGTATTCATAAAGCCTGGAGCGAGCATGGAGTCGAGGCTTGTGAGGCCAGAACAAAAGAACATTTCAAGTATTCTTTTGTCATGGCCTACCAAGCCTCGACTCCATGCTCGTTCCAGGCTTTATGAATATGGTGTATATTCTTTTGAAAGTTAAACTCAAGAACGAGGCTAGTTGGGCTAGTTTCAATGAAGACAAAAGATTATTCAAATCGCCGCCATTTATGCATGGGGTCTATACTATGCCTCAGAATCAACCCTTTCCCGAGTAGATTTTTTTTAGAACGCCTCTCTGGGGAGGTTTCGCACGCACACATTTCAGTGACCCAATCAAAACAGCTAGATAGAATGTATTGTTTTACATCACACTCCCCCATGAGATGCGCGCGAAATTAGAACAATACACTCTATCTAGCTCTGTTTTGATTGGTTCTTTGAACTGCGTGCGTGCGTAACCTCCCCTCGGGAAAGGGTTAACTCAAGAAATTGGTGGAGATGGAGGCTCCTTTTATCTGTATTACATGTTTTTAAAAGAACGTTGACACTGAGAGTAAGAAAGTTTATTGGTTGCAGAGGCGGATTCAGGATTTCTCAAAGGGGGATGACGTTTGTAACGGGAGGGGGGGTTGGGGGTGACTATTGTCTGATCACCAAAATATGTGAGCTGGGAGCTTGCTTCTTAAAATTTTCTTGTGTGTTTGATCAAAATGGAGGGTGACTAGTCACCCGTTCCACCCCCTGGATTAAGCAGTTCCTCAGGCTCAGCCATATTTTACTTGTCGTTGTACCGGAAAGAATGAACGTAAACACCTATTTCAAAAAAGGATGACCAAAAAGAAATATAAGTCGTCAAAGATATGACGCTAAGGGATGTTGGGTAATAGCTTAGAAATATGCGAGTTACTTGTCAACGGATTTCATTTGTGTATCATTGCACCTTCAACAGACTGCTGTTTCAGTAATACAGAAACTGAGAGTATTTTATACACGGCGAGCATGATAATAAGCTATTACCCAGCATTCTACGGGGTCACATCTTTCATGATTTGTGTTTCTTTTTGGTCAACCGTACTTTAAATAGGTGTAGTTGAAACTGCTATGATTCATACAATCAAGTAAATGGCTTTGCTCCACCTGAAAACAAAACAGTTTTTTTCTGACTTTCTAAAAACATTTTGCTTACATGGGAGCAAAACAACTGCCCGCAGTCTCTCGAGTCAGTTAAAAATAAACTGAAGAATTTTTGCATCGATCAATAAGAAATAATTAGTACTAGTTACATAGTACCAATTAAGCATTAAATTACTAATATATGTTCAGTACTTTTTGAATCCTTTATGTTAAAACGAGGTATGAGTAATAAATATTGCGTATCACATCACAACTGTTTAAATCTTTCTAACTGAAACTTATTACTAAACTGTAACACTGTAAACCTTTTCTGAATCAATAACTGCATGCTGATCTACACTGAACAGAACTTCACTTTTTGACATGTTAACCTTCACTGTAGCATAACGCATTTTATTTTTAATCTTTGAACTTTGTCATTTGAAATACTGGCAACAGCTTTAATTTTTTTTGGGTATACAGTTGTATGTGAAGAGATAATCCAATCTTTTATGATTATAACTCGACTAAAGCTAAAAATGTGATATTGGCATATTAGTCGTTCAGTATTTTTATTTGCAAACATAGTTCTAGATTTTTTGGCATGTGAACAGCTGTGACTCTGTCTCGCTTGCAAAAGCATAGTTCATATGTCATTTTTGGGTTTACAACAGGAACAGAGAACATTCATGAATTTTCTTTTGCATCTTTAACTTCTGCATTTTATAGGGCCACAGAATGTTGAAAATTCTGTCAACTTGAGAAACTTAAGTTGTTTTGAAAAATGTTTACTAACTTAAATGTGGTCACTGTACAACTGCTCGTTTCCCCCTAACTTATAGTTTTCAACACTCTCTGTTAATTCTGGGAGAAGTCTGCATAGAAACGTTTGACATTTTAACTTTGACTGATGTTAGCAACTAAGTATTGTTACCTGTCTGTGTACGTCAAACCGAAATTAAGACTGAATCATCCTATTTTTGGTTAAGTCAAGTAGTGTACAAAAAATCATCTAACTATGAATAGAAATTTGTACTAAATATATTATAGAAATTTTGTACGAAATATATTGGCTACATGATGAAAAATACACCGTGAGAAACACTGCTGTTTCAAGACATGAGAGAACACCGGTACTACGAATGCTTGACTGACAGGATGCCTCGCTCCCTGGCTTCCAAGCTTTTTAAGTTTTCTTTGATCTTTCAAAGGCAGAGAAGCCATAAACGTGTAAATGACGATCTCTCGACTACTGGTATTGAATCTCAAGTTAATTTTGAACAAGAGGATGAAAATAAACTAGAAGTTGAGATAGTTCCTGAAGACGATGGAAGGACGGAACTTGGAATTGACGAGAATTCTAACACCCATCCAAACTGGTAAGACTAAAATTGATAATTAAAGGAAATACAAATATAAACTAAACTAAATTAAAGAAGAGTTACAACCTTTGAACAAACCAATTTTCTGTATTTAAAGTTCTGACTTAATTTAACTGTGTGTAATGATAAAAACACATTAAGATAATGCGTGAATTTTGATCGTCTTTCGTGTTACTACCGCTATGTTTTTCGAGTACCTGAAATAGATATAAACCCTAAAGCAAATTTTTTTACTCGTTTCAAGTGTGGAACAGATATTAATTTTGACAACAGCAAGCCTTGATGGCATGCAATTTCTATTCCACTCCAGTTGTTAATACATGACATTCCCTGAGGTTTCTTAAAATAATGATAATTTGGTCTTACAGTAATATAAAAGGTTAAAAAAAGTATGGACTACAACTCCTTCCATGTCGTTCTGTTGAAAAAGGTGTGGGTAATATACAGAAAGCCCGTAAACAGGAAAGTCCCGCGTCTCCTAACTAGGCCTCTCATCAACCAAATAGTGCTTTTTTCAAATTATGCTTTTAACTCTGTTTTCGTTTATCTCCGTTGAGTACGGATTTTACTGAAATGAAGCCGTAGAACAGTTATTTGCTGGTAATGAGTTTAGTTCGGAATTTTAAGGTGGTTTTCGCGTTAGTTCCCTCAATCGGCCCAATCACATTTGAGTCAGTGCTAGTCTA
Organism: Umimayanthus nakama; assembly: GCA_027574985.1. NCBI lineage: Eukaryota > Metazoa > Cnidaria > Anthozoa > Zoantharia > Parazoanthidae > Umimayanthus > Umimayanthus nakama. Next base: position 16,238 of record JAOBRG010009351.1, on the reverse strand, counting down.
AAAATCATGCTGAAACACGCATGTAAGTTGCCCAGGTGTGGCTGTGTCGTGGGAGTTAGTGCCTTTGTTTATAAAAGATCAAGCGAAACTGAACCGCTATATTCCACTCTTTCCCAAACTCACCCGTTTTCTGTGGTCAGATTTCGTTATGTCTTCCGTTGGGAACGATGTCTTAAGGCCGACTTACACTTCTGAAAGGTGGGAACCGATCGGATAAAAACGGATGCCATCCAAGCGAAAAAATTCTGTTTACATGGCAAACCAGTAGGTACGGTCGGTTAAATGTTGGGTACGTCGTAAGCATAGTTGGGAACGTGTACGGACCGGCTTGTTTACACGCGCTTCTTTCTAAGGGGTCCGGATAATTTTTTTTCGAGCATGCGTACTGCAGTAGGCCACTGTGCTAACACAGCTGGGTCGTAAAACCTTGCAGGGTCCGTTACCCAAAAGGAAGCTCTGCGTTTACACGAAGGGGAAATTGACAAAAAAGTGGGTGCGGGTGCGGTACCGATTTTCATCCTAACCATTCCCAAACGGATACACATACGATTGGAACGAGAGAATTGTCGTTTACACGACTAGATTTCTCCCACCCGCTCCATTTTCTTGTTCCGTTCCGTATTTTTTGTGTAGTCTAAATCGGCCTTTAGCTGCAACTAATCGCAACTTTTCATTTGCGATAAAAATGGCGTGGTTCAGGCGCCATGAATGTTTTGTTGGAGGTGAGAAAGGTTCGTAAAGCAATATGCAGAAGAAACCACCGCTTTGTAACAGATATCAAACTGAGAAGCAAAACATCGAATAAGCTAACAAAAACCGAGTTACAAATATTTCCTTAGACGTCAAAATAAGCGGTAATTTGAGACACGAACTACAAGAGTGAGCTCTGAATGAACTTAAACAGAAAATAGTTTTTTGTCTCTGACGTATTACAGGAGACCTCCTTTCCTATTTATGTGCTAGATATCTGTGTCACTAAAGATAGATCTAGATAAATAGATACTGAAGATCTGATATATTTATAGTAAATATTGAGATTGTGCCAGGCGTGCAACTTTAATTTAAATAAATTTTAAATTAAATGAATTTGATTACGGACTACTTTGAAATTTTTAACCAGAAACAAATATGGTTTGAACATGTATTGGAAACTAAGTTGAGTTGTAAAAAATTTTTACTTTCGGACTAATTTTTCGAGAATTGTGTCATGATATTTGACGCATGTCAAAATATCTTTAGCAATAACTGATCCGTGAGCCCACAGATGCTCACTAGACCATGTTTTTTTAAATAGTTGTCATCCCTTGCGTTCGTTTTGTTAATGTAGCTTTGTTTTGATTCATATATAATTTTATGCATTTGCATTATATTTAAGTATTTTTTTAGAACCCCTTTGAAAATCATTGTTATGGGTAGGGCTTCCTAACAAAATATTAGTTATAAATAAAAAATGTCTTTTATGTATGAATCATACGATAAATTACCCTGGTAACAAAGTTTTTTCCTGGCACGCGAAAAATGGAGAGAAAAGAAAAACTTCTGAAGAAATCATGTCAAAAGCCTGTTAAGCACGCGTGATAAACCGTCCAGGAGTTTGGTCTAACTGGTTGTGTAATCGGTTTATCCCCTCGCGTTATTCTTGCGCATACGCTGTGCAGATACCTGCTGGACAAAACGGTGCCCGCCTTACTTAAATGGCGGGTGGAAGTAATCACTAGCATAGTTGCAGTGCTTTGCAAATGCTTTGGACAATGTTCTTACGGAATTAGAATCGGCACTGTCTCATGCCGCCCGCCTTTTCCCAGAAAAGAGATTCGGTTCCAGCCTCCCTCTGAAGTTACTTTGCGTCATCCTTTGCGCATGCTCAACAGGATTTTGAGACGATTTCTTCAGAAGTTTTTTCTTTTTTCTCCTTTTTTTTGCGTTTCAGGAAAACTCTCTGTTATCAAGGTGACCATAAATGTAGCTGAACAATTTTTGATGAGCTGATCTAAAGAGTCTTCTTTTTTCCTTGATCCATTGGTTTTATTTATCTTAAGAGGTCTTGGCCCTTAAAAATAAATGACAACCCGACCAACACATAGTGTACAAACTCATGTTAGTCGACCAAAGATCTTAAAAGATGTCAAAATATGTAACACCGTGACCGCACCAATAAAAAGATGGCGCCTGCATGTTTTACAGCAACACCTCGCGCCCCTTACACTGCCAATAGGAACTAAGGGAGCCATATAGTTTTGGGAAAGTCATCTCTGTACTAACATCATTGTGTGCGATGGGTTTGAAGTTGTTAAACTTTTCTGTGTGTTTTTATGAGCGTTTTCAGGTTTTTGTGAGCTAGGAAAGATGGGTGAACATACCGGCCACCATCCTTTTTAGCACGGTCAATTAGACTGTCTCTCGGTGCGGATGTACTGATGAACAGTTTGTTGCTTCACCGAATGGGACTTTTCTTCCAAATTTTGTTCAACACAACTTTGTTTGGGTTAGCTAGATTTCGTAGTTAGGGCAGTAGAAATGAGTTCATTTTGCTGTGTTTTGCCGGAAAAAAATTCATTTTAGTTTGCAGAACACAATCAACTGGACATATTTCACAATCTAGTTCGGCTTGAGTTGAAATATACCCGTCCTGCCGTTAACATTTCGGACACTTAACAACAAATACATGGCAGAGATCTGCACTACCTGTTCTAGCATGACGTTAGGTCATCTTCTGTTTTCTCCCTCTATCAGCTAAATGTTCATCAGAATCACCGTCATATTCATCCTCACACTCACTTTTTTTATCCTGCTTAGTTTTTGATACTTCATCCTCGTCATTATATTGATTTGACGTGCATGTTGCTTTCATATTCGTCATCCGATGCAATTTTTGTTTGCAATTCGTGTTCCCTAAGGACCAGATCCTCCAGTATTTTCTTCTTTCTCACCATCCGCTTTTTTCTGCCTATTTCGGCATTACCAAGATGTGTTGAGCGCTCGGCTCTGCTTTGACACGTCAGGGCTGTAAGGTTGAAGAACGTATTCTTTCTCATTGGAACTTGTCCCCATAGAATGAACTTCATGTAAACTATCATCTATCAACTCATCGTTGTCAGGGCGTCCTCCATTGCCCAGTTTCGTTCAGTTAATTCATTTCTTTCCTTTAAACTTTCCCCAAAAGTTATTCCAAATAAAAATACGATATTTGATTCAGATTACTATATAGTAATCATTAGTCTTCCATGAAGAAGGTGTTTCTTTTCACCTCTTAATTTCTCTTTGGAACTTGCCCCCATGCATAGAATGAACTTCATGTAAATGTGGTGCTGTAGGTTGTAATGCTGCTATTGTCCAATTTTACAATCTCTCGAGTCTTTTGCGTGTATAAAAATAGAATGCATGGTTTGAGTTAGACTCAAAATAACTGTTTTCTCATTTCGTATTCAACAGTATCGCCCGCCATGAGAGTTTGCTGAGGAATATCGAGTCAGTACCTGAAATAGTGCGACGGAGGAGGCCATCAGTATCGTTTGTAAGTTAGCTAGGGATTATTACTTGAGCTGGAAGGCCACGAGTTGGTGACTGGTCTCTGGTTTTCTATTTCTCTTGTCAAGAACTTCCAAATGGGAGTGACCTATTGTTTTGCGGCAGTCAGAATGTCTGATTATCGCACAGACAAGGTTGTGTCTCAGGATGTAGTTTGATGGTTAACGAATCTATTTAAGGGGCGGTAGACCGGAGTTCAATGACTGTCAGAGAAACGTTTTCCCCATTCTTTTTTTTTGTAAAGTTGTGCAAATGTTGTACAATTTGTAGTGAACAAGTGAGATCAAATTATATACTCGGCTTAAGTCTAATTACCAAGCGAACAGTTCGGCCCGAGTAAGGATAAAAACAATGTTGATCGAAAAAAGGGAGGGAAAACTGTAATAGTGCATCTCAGTCTCTATACGACGTTGTAAGTTGCGGCTATTTCGTGGAATTGTTCTATTTCGCTTTTAAGCACATCAAAATTTTTTTACGTCTCGGAACTTTCCGCTGATATAGATATAACACAGCTTTCGGCGTCGAGTAAAATGAACGCAATGATTTTTGTTTGTTCACTATGAGAAGTTTCTGTGATCCAGCTGACTACTAACTCATTACCTTCATTGTTTCGAAGTATGCATTATGGAATTGAGGGTTGGGGGAGGGAACCCGTTAAGCAGTATACAAATTTACTTTTCTCAAAGAAGCATAAATCATATCAAAAAGCGTAACAAATGTGGTAAGGTAGTAAAAATACGCCGAGTTTTATATTCGATTGATCGTTATGTGAACTACTTACAAGTTTACTCATTGTTTGATTAATTCATTGTGTTGTGCTATATTGTAGTGTTGTTATGTACGTTACTGGTTTGTATTGTAATGTTTTCGGAGTTGTATTGACTATTCTAATTGTGCAAATCTTCTTTATTGTAAAGTTCTAGATAGATGATTTAAACTGACAGTGGACCCTCCAGTAGGCGCTGTGTTAGGTTTCCCAAGTTCAACTTCCTTTTCACTCTTACCAACATTTTTATCCGTTATCCTGTCTGTGAAATTCAGTTCCAAAGAAGCATTGTTGTCATTAACTACTGGCACATAGCGATGAAAACCAACCATTGAGTGCTCAGTCCAAGTTCCTACGCCTTTTAACCAACTCCGTGATCATTTTCTTCCAGCAATCACAGCAGCCAGCCCAGAAGCGCCATGCTCAAATTTACATGGCCCAGAGAGCTAATCTAAATGATGAAGAATTGGTGAGTGGAATGCGGATCGCTGTTATGCTGCTGTGAAGCGACCAGCTTGTGACTTAAGTTTTCATTTTCTATCAGTTTATTTTTTGTTTAACAAAAGTTGTATATGCGTAACGTTTCTTGTCTTCCATAAACGTAAGGATTTTTGTGACTGCATATTGATTTTCGACTCTGTTTCAGAAACAACACGTTTACAAGAAAACTCTCCAGTGTTTGATATATCCAATATCAGGTACCGTGGCTGACAGTTACCTGTAGCTCTATCTCTACAATACAAATGATGTTAATCAAACATAGAGCATAACAGTTTTCCACACGCAACAGTTTATTACGGAATTATTTTAGCACATTTAGTTACATTACACCATTACATTACAATACGATTGCTTAATCAATTTACACTCAATATGCATTACAATTGTGTCAATAATAAAAGAAAAACAATAAGAACAATGATTTTATTACTGTTCTACAACTTTGTGGCAGATCTTCGCTTGTAAGTAACTTATGGTAGTAATAACGTAGAAAATATACTAGAACTAAGATATATCATTTCCATCCATAGTACTGCATTTATTTACAAAATGTGTTACAGTTAACGCAAACCGGTTTGTGACAAAAGTAATGTCGTAGTGGTTTAACGAATACAGCTGTTGTTAAATAGTATAAGTTAGATATTTAACTGACATGCGAAAGTCAGCACATTACTTTTATGTATTAACATTCATATTACACTGCTCTTTAGATTTCATAATTTGGTATTACAAATATATTGTTTTTTTTATTTGTACTTATCCGTTACCAAACATTGGAATTGGTATTTTAAAGCAAAACAGCTTCTTTGCAAAGAAACCTTAAAATATACAAATTATTCTGTACTGTTTTCATAGTATTTCAAGGTTAAAAATCTAAAATAAATACAACATTATTTTTAGTAAGCATCTTTTTTTTTTTACTTCAATAATACTAAATAGTGGTTATGGACATGTTTGTAATAGAAACACTTATACAACATAACAATACTCGATTAATAATCATACAGTACTTTACTACGTGGTACTGACTTAAACTAGATAGTAATTGCTATATTCATTCACGTTGTTTTACCATTACCAAGCAGGCTAACTGAAATGCATTTTTATTATCCAGAAATGAGAATTGAGACTATTTGCATGTTGGAATTTTATACATCTGGGCTCAGTTGTACGAAGAGTGGATAACTATCCAGCGAATAAATCCTTATCCAGTGGATAAAATTGGCGCGTTGACCAATCAAAATCAAGAACGCGTCAATTTTATCCACTGGATAAAGTTATCGACTCTTTGTACAACAGGGCCCAGCTATAAATGCCTCTATCAGTACCTGTGTAGTTCTATATGAACAACGTATTATTTATCATTTACACTTACAACATGCATACAGTCATGTATTTTTTATGTTATCTCATACTGCATGTGTTGTTTAGACACAACTCCACACGATTTTGAGATTTGGTCCACACAAGTGCCTGCATACTGTTATGAGTGTGGAGGTCTGCTGTGGGGGGTCATGAGGCAAGGACTCAAATGCAAAGGTATTCATCAGTTAAACACTTAAAGTTGTTCACTTTACCTATTTAAAAAGCTTTAACCATATTGAGTGACATGTATCATGGCACATTCACAACAGATCACGGCTCCAGATTAAGTGTGCTCTTGTAAACTAACACAGCAAACCTTAATACAATAGCTGACGTTAAAAGCTTAAGAATAACTGATCAAAGTTTTAAAAGAAAATAATTTGAGCATACACACGGTGAGTAGTTTATGGCAGCAAGACGGTGGACTAATGAGATCGTTACAGGCAGAGCACTGGGACAAACAAAATACAAAGGTGTTCATTTTGTCAACTTCCACATTTTATAAGTTTAACTATCATCTGTAGTCATGGGCCAATTGTCTTATGAGCAAAAGAGCGAGTGAACGAACGAACCAGCCAACCGGCAAACCTAACTAAATAACTAACTAGGCATATATGACTATCGAACGAACTGGGGGTTTAATAAACCTACGCTCAAACCAACCGACCAACTAACCAGCTATTACCTCACGAACTACCGAATTTTCATACGAACCAACCAACCAGCTAACTAACTACAAAGACATAGTAAACGAACTAAATAGCCAACCAAGCAACTAACCAGCTTTGTATCGAACGACCGACCCGACCGAACTGGCCAGCTACAAACCTTTGAAACTGATAACGAGCTGTAACCAACCAAACAAATACACAAGTAACAGGCTGTATAACTAACGAATGAACGAACTTGTTCCTTTACTAACCAGCTATATAACTAACTAATTAACGAACATGCAAACTGAATTAACCAACCATCTAGCTTACCGTATCGAACTACACAACAAACTACATGCATACTAACTAAACAACCAAGTAACTATCAACTAACTACCTACCTATCTAACTAACTTATTAACTAACGAACTAAAGAACTAACTTATTAACTAATTAACTAACTAACTAATAACTAACTAACTAATAACTAACCAACCACCCAACTTAGTGACAAATGAACCATAACTATAAAATTAAAGTACGAGATACTATTTAACTAGAACTAAATATGCTACAAATTTTTATGACTATATTCAGCAAAATTAGCCAACCGACCAAGCCAGCTCTAGTTATCTGACTAACCAAGTAACTAACTAGCTAGCTAGCGAAAGTATTTAAAATCGTATAATGTCTACTGACACTTTCACAATTTCGGCTGTTGAACTGAGGCGCCAGGTTTGAAAGCTTGCCGAGAGTTAATAAGGTTTCAAGAGCTGTCGCAATTTCTGTTTAAAAAGCTGTAGTCGCTAGTGTACAATCATTTCTTTTGTTCTATTTTCACTTGTTCACGCTTAAGGGGGAGCAAAAAGTCGTATGAAAGTTCAGGCTCCATTCTGTCATAACCTGCCAAAATCTCGGTTTAAACTTATAAAAATAACAAAAAATTGCGACACCAACTTAGTCGCTAGAGATTCACAAAACTTTATGAATTTTGTGGGACGAAAAGTTATCGGGGGGAGTTGTAAATCTGAAGACATTTTTAGTTTTTTTGTTTTGTTTTAGGTAAGTGTTAAGTTAAACTCTCGCCTTTCTTCTTGTAGAGTGTGGCGTAAAGTGTCACGAGAGATGCAAGGACCTGCTGAACGCCGACTGTCTGCAGCGTAAGTATACAATATCCCTGTTTCCTTCTTTGCGTTGAATTGTCGTTTGTGTTGTGTAATGTTTCGTTGCGTTATGTCGTTACATTATTTGTGTTTTGTATGTTGTTTTAATTAAATTCATCAAGTTGTTTTAGATATGCTGCATTGGTTTTTCATCACCTACCGTAGTGGCATGACATGCTTTGTATCCTGTGCGTATAGGTGCTGCAGAGAAGAGTGTGAAACATGGGACGGATGATAAGACGCAGGTCATTATTGAAGCCATGAAGAAACGCATGGAGTCCAGGGAAGAGAACAACAAAGATGTCTTTGACATGATCAGGTACTTTTCAGTTCTTGGATATGGTCAGGTACAGTTCAGTTCTTGGACATGGTCAGGTACAATTCAGTTCTTTGGCATGGTCAGGTACAATTTAGTTCTTGGATATGGTCAGGTATACGTACAGTTCAGTTTTGGATATGATCAGATACAAATCAGTTCTTGAGTGTGGTCAGGTACAATTCAGTACTTGAATATGACCAAATACAGTTCAGTTTTTGGATTTGATGAAGTACATCTACAGGTAGTTATTGAATTTATTACAGCTTAATTCTTGGAAATGCCCAGGTACAGTTCAGTTCTTGGGTATGATTAGGTTACAGTTGGCTATTGAATATGATACAGCTTAATTCTTGGACATGATCAGGTACATCTCTGTTTTTTTATAAAGTTAAGTACAGCTTAATTATGGGTTATAGTATCCAAATTGCATGAGAGCCAGTCTGTTTGCAGACCAATTGGTAACGACACACACATAGTTTTACAATCCAGGCTTTGTGTGGACTTGATAGCATGTCAGTCATGTTGTCGTTACTTGCTTTACCTATATGTATCTAATGTATATGATTTCATTTTAGGGACGTGTTTCATGTTGATACAAAAAGCCACAGAGGTCACATGATGGCAGTTAAACAGCAGATTCTCGATGGCACATCCAAGTGGTCTGCTAAGATTGCTATTACAGGTACCACGTGAAGCAGTCGTGGTTTGTTTAAACATCAAGGCTGCAAAACTTGCTAGTAACTGTTATAACACCGTAATCTTTAACTTTTCTGAGTTTTTTTTATTGCTTTTGCAACCAGAAAAGTATAATAATAATTATTTTCAAACAGGACTTGTATGCGTTAGGAACTCACTGTAAAGGAAAACAGACTACTTTCACAATACTCCCTGCTGACCGTTGATAATACCTACCTTAGATTTGACAAAAAGTAAGACTTTTTAGTACGATCAAATTCGTGGCAGGAGTTCGCAAAATCGTTGTCGACTTAAATCCCGGGAACTACGAGAATTGCCAGAGATCTCGTAGTCAATATTTTGAGTTCAAGAGACAAGAAGTCGTACTCGTAGACAAACTTGTACTTGTAGTCAAATCTTAAGGTTTCTAAGAAGTCATACTCGTTGTCCCACTTGTACTTGTAGTCAATTTTAAAAGTTTGTAAGAAATCGTACTGGTAGTCCCACTCGTACTTGTAGTCAAATCTGAAGGTCTCTAAGAAGTCGTACTCGTAGTCCCACTCGGCGTACTTGTATTCTAATCTAAAAATCCCAAGCAAGTCGTACTCGTAGTCCAACTCGTGCTCATAGTCAAATCTAAAGATCCCTAGCAAGTCGTACTCGTAGTCCAACTCGTACTCGTAGTCAAATATAAGGACGCTAGTAATTTTACACTGAGACAAAGTTTGACTTGTATTATTGTCTTATTTATAAGTCTGTGGAGTGTTGTTTTGTTTTTCGAGTGAGCCCGCACACCTTGGGAACACACTCTGAAAGAAATAGACTACCGTCATAATACTGCCCACTGCAATGAATGATTCAAAGTATGCTCTACAAAACGTGTGTTGTTAACTGCTCTATACCGTTTATCATTTGCTGTTATATCAGCTGAGTGCCATTTTCCTCTAATTTGAACAAAGTTCTTTTTTGAAGAGTAACTGTTTGTCTCTCCCTTTCAGTTGTAAGTGCCCAGGGACTCATAGCCAAGGACAAAACAGGTAGAAATCTTAACTATTTAACTGCATATATTATAATGTTTAGATAGCTTTTAATAAGTGAAGAGTCACATGTGGAAATATTGTTAATAAACCGTTGTTATCATTATTGTTTATTATTATTATTATTATTAGTTGTGTTGATATGTTTAATAGTTTCACCTAATTAAAAAAAAGTTGTCTTCTGATTTGTTGCATTGTGCAATGCGCATTGTTGCATACCCAGACCGCAACGTACCATGGATGTAATGAAGCTTTGAATAGCACTGTAGGTGTCTACTTTGATACAGCGACATTCGTTCTCCATATTGCTTCCATGACTAATACGCAAATGACGCTGTTTCATTTAGGCACTTGCAATGCTATTTAAAAATCAGTTTGTTGCATCCATGGTACGTTGCGGTCTGGGTATGCAACAATGCGCAATGCACAATGCAGCAAATCAGAAGACAACCTTTTTTAAACTAGGTGCATGAGCGAAGCTGTATTTCAGAACATCAGGAAGCTGTACAGTGGTGTACTATGGCAGATCTTGTAATATACCCAGCGTGTATACCCAGCCGTGGTGTGTCGACTGATTCTCTCTGCATACGGAGTTGCGAAATTGAGCGGAATTGATAAGATGAATAATGAGTTTGAAGTTGCTGGGTTATGGTTTCGTGCTACAATGACTACAGCCAATAGGCAAAACCTATATGTAACGTCGAACGCTTTGTACTGATCTGTGATCACTTCTAGTTAAGTAGACGAATAATTGACTCTTTTCAGCATGTTTTGAGCTATTTATCAGATATCCTCAATTAGCAATCTGATTGGCTCGCTATCTCGTTCTAACAGACGATGTCCACCTCCAAGAAGGTAAAAAATTGCAAAATAAAACAATGGCTGTTAATAAACTCCCGTTTAGGTTCAGGGAGCATGTTTCAAACTAAACTGAACAATTGAGCGCCTGATTATTGAGTTTGCACAGACACTACTATGATGTTGTCGAAATAAAAGGCAGATCAGTTACTGATAATTTGTTCGACTATTATCCCGATTCAGATCGACTTGTTGAGTTTAGATTGATGAAATTCTTCTAACTGACCTGCCATATTATGCATGGTAGTTTCGGAACAAGGTAAAAAATTGTAAAAAAATTGCAAAATGAAACAATGGCTGGCATAAACTCCCGTTTAGGTCCAGGGAGCATGTTTCAAACTAAACTGAACAATTGAGCGCCTGATTATTGAATTTGCACAGACACTACTATGATGTTGTTGAAATAAAAGGCAGATCAGTTACTGATAATAGGTTCGACTATTATCCCGATTAAGATCGACTGGTTGAGTTTCGATTGATGCAGTTCTTCTAATGACCTGCCATGTTATGCGTAGTAATTTCGGAACAAATTTTGATCGATGCTCAAATTGTCATGTCTTAGCTACTTGATGGTATACGAACTGAAATAAGTTATTGTTGTCGTTTTTTGAGGAGAAACCTTCACTAAAAAACCTCCATAGCTTTAGTGAGGTCTCCACAACATTTCGTATTATACTTGTCTATGTAACAATTTTTCGTTACAGTCAAACCAGGTCAAGCGTTTTGACCAAGAAACAAGATTTGGTTTTGTTGTTCAAAATTTGAATTCATTCTTCATTCGAACTTCTCAGATTCAAATCGAACAACGGACTTCTGAAACCAAACTTTGATTTGAATTTTTAACTTTGCTTGGATTACTGAGCAATAACCTTTGCGTGTCTTATCCCACCCGTCTCCCGAGTCATGCCCAGCCCGCTTCCTCTATGGCTTGGGTTGATAGATGAGACGTTGTCGTTCATTTATACAGACGATGACTATTCTCGCACTGGAATAGAGATCGAGAAGTGCTTTCCATGTTCGTAGACATTCGATTGAAATTTGAGAAGTTCGAATCAAGAATAAATTTTAAATTTTGAACAACAAAACCAAATCATGATTCTTAGGCAAAACACTTGACCTGGTTTGACTGTAAGTACGGTGAAAAAGATGGAACTGAAACTGTTGGGATTTCTCCATTCAGGCACCAGTGATCCTTACGCAACCATTCAAGTTGGAAGAACAAGAAGAAGAACAAAAACGATGCCACACGAGCTTAACCCGACTTGGAACGAAACTTTTCACTTGTGAGTTCTTGGCTTTCTTCTTTTGTTACATTGAAAGCTAAGTTCGATTGATAAGATTCCTTTGCACTTTCTTTATAAGTTTTATTTTCATCAAGTCAAAGACCAAACAGACTCACTGTAGTCCAATATTAACAATTAAAACTAAAGGCCGTTTAAGCCTGGTTCACACTAGTGAGATAAACACAAGCACAAGCACAAACTCAAGGCATACGCACGCGCAGAAATGTCTTGGTTCTTGGGTTACTGATTCTGCGCGTACGTATGCCTGGTGTTTGTCCTAGTGCGTGTGCTTATCACACTAGTGTGAACCAGGCTTTAGAGTCATTAGATAAGATTATAAGTTTTAGGCTCTTTCGTCTTGATTATCATGCAATAATAAATAAATAAATAAATAACTTTATTTACGTCTTAAAGTATCTAGCCATGGGACTAATTGGGGAGACGGCACAGATCTCGGCGTTAAGGCTGATGTTACGTATCTAAATCGAAACAGAAGGTTCTTTCGATTTCAATGTCAAATTTTCATTCTCGTTTTGTTAGTCTGCTGTTCCATTTCAAACATATAATTACAGTATATCCCTTGTCAAACTAAAATACCTGTAGTAGAGGCCAACTCGAGGTACTTCAGCTTCCTTGGTCGCTACGCACATTCATCAGAGTATACATCACACTAAATGCCTTTCTTTTCTTGCTTGTTAAGTAGGTTTGATATATGCTGTAATTTTATAAATAGTGCGAATTAAAAATGAATCTGGAAACCTGGATCTGTACTCACTAGTTTGCGATGAAAGTCAATTTTATGTAGAAATCTCTACCGACCAAACGTTTTAACTGTACGAAACTAACTATGCGCGCAAAACATTCTGGTACCCTTATCAGAGTGTTAGCGATGCTTGTGTTGCAGCCGTTGCCAATTGCTTTGAGTTTTCAAAAAAAGTTTTTGGTGTATTTGGTAAAAGCCAGCAGTACTCAGGGCCGTAGCTGGCGTCAGACTCGAAGGGCAAATGCTTCTCCCCAAATTTTGGAGCGGAAGTAAATTTTGGAGCGGAAGTTTTCAGTACAATGCATTGATTATTGCAGGGCCGTAGGGAGGGGTTCCTCCCTAAATTTCGAGTCTAGCTACGACTCCAGGACTTGCTTTCTAAACAAGCAGTTGTGCAATGTATTGTGGAACACCTGTACTAAGTGAGAATTCCTGCTTTGTTGTAGTGACTGTCACAATTCAACGGACCGGATTAAGGTTCAAGTATGGTGAGTGTGTAATATACAGAGTAGTATACTGAGGGGAATATCGGGAAAGGGCTTTTTCGATATACTACTCTTTAAAATTTTATTATGCTGTATATGTAATTAGGGATGAAGATGACGACATCAAGTCAAAAATTCGTGCTAAGATTATCAGGGAGCCTGATGACTTCCTCGGACAGACCATTATAGAAGTCAGAACGCTGAGTGGAGAAATGGACGTGTGGTATAATTTGGGTAGGTGTTTATTCATATTTAGTGTTGTGCCCTATCTAGGCGTCAGTTTCTTGAAGCAAGGGTTTGTGCTAACTACCAAAATGAAACCTAATTGATATCATGGGTTATTGTAAGGTATCGTAAGGTATCGAAAGGTATCGTAAGCATTTATGGGAGGCAGCGTGGCCGAGCGGTTTAAAGCGCTGACTCGTAACCCGGAGGTTCCGAGTTCGAGCTCTCTGCCCGCCAGTCACGCTGGTGTCAATAGCGTTCTGGTCAGTCTACCTGCCAGATTGGTATTTATAGGGGTGATTTTAACTTTCGCAGAGCGATTAAACAGGAGCAACTGGCTCGGGAAAGTGGGCAACCGCTCCCTTCTCTCGACGTTAAAATAACAGTATTTTAAATTTGTTTTGTTATTATCCTCTTTCTGTCGATCAAAATTGTCGTATAGTTAGTTTTTTTGAGGGGGGGGGGGGTTATTGACCCCATGCATAACAACCAGCTTGGAGGGCCCGGGTTTTCTTTTGAGTTCCTTCCCTTTGCCATAGTCTTTGTAGTGTAGTGTAAACGTTGCGTTCCGCACCACTATTCGCAAACCTTGTATCTTCCTGCTTATTCCTAGATTTCTGTCTCTGCCGTTTTTGATCTTTAAAAGTGTTTTCATTTACCGAGGGGTTTGTTCAATAAGACTTTGATCTGACCTGTATATTAATGTTTTATTCAACCTTCCAGAGAAACGAACGGACAGGTCAGCAGTGTCGGGTGCCATCCGACTGAGGATCAGTATTGAGATCAAGGGAGAGGAGAAAGTGGTTTCTTACCACACTCAATATACATGCTTACATGAAGTACGTTCATAGTTACGATCAATTGTTACTGGTCATTATATCTTACCAATATGTACCTCGATGTCTGACGTCATCACGTTTGATGTCACAAGTTTTAGTGCAGATGTTTCCATATGCCTTAACAAGACTGATTGGAAAAAACTGCCCCAACTAAAACAGAAAACAACTAACAACATTCACGAAAACTCCCTGGCAAGTATTGCTGAACAAGAAGCCTTTCTTTTGGTTCCGTTGCGATTGAAATATGCTTTGTATCGATTTCCTGGCCTAAACCGGTAAACTTCAGCCCGACACAAACATTTGGTACAAATTCTGGAGTTACAGTTTTTTATACTCTGCGTTAGGCGTGGATGTCAACTACTAACTGTAGTTAGTGAGAGACGAAGGAGAACCGGTTCATCCTGGAACTAGCAACAGCAACATCAGCAACAACAACAACAACAACAACAACAACAACATCAGCAACAACAACAACAACAACATCAGCAACAACAACAACAACAACATCAGCAACAACAACAACAACAACATCAGCAACAACAATAACAACAACATCAGCAACAACAACAATTTAGTTGGTACTCCTTACAGAACAGTTTTTGAACAAACGAACCATCAGATTTAAATAAAGGCAATAGATGGGAGGAAGTCAGGTTGGTCGAATGGTAAGCACTCGCGCCTCCCACCTCTACGGACCCGGGTTCGAACCGTGAGATTCGCATGTGGGCTGAGATTTGGCTGATCTCAATCTGTCTTCGAGGGTTTTTCTCTGGGTTCTCCGGTTTTCCTCCCTCCGTAACATCAGCCTTAACGGCGAGATATTGTGCCGTCTCCCCAATTAGTCCCATGGCTAGATACTTTGAGACGTAAATAAAGTTATTTATTATTTATTTATTTAATTATGGGCACCAGCCATTTAGAAATAGCGAGAGCAATTTGCGTAATGATCGATTCTCATTGTTTCTTGCAGAACATTTTCCATTTTCTTCTTGAGAAGAACAAAGGGCAAGTTGTCATTCCACCAACTACCAGAGTAAGTCAGAGTAATAGTTATGATATGTGTTTTTCCAAACACCCTCACTCTGCATTGGGATAAAGGTAAAAATCAAACAAAATTCTGTAAATTCGGAATATTTTAAGAGTCAGTCCGAGAGAAAACTTTGCAGAACCATGTTGAACTAAAGACAAGCTACCAACTTTGCTCTAATTTTGCATCAAGGCATAAGGCTTGTTTCCAAACTTACAGTAGCTAAAATGTGTTCGATTCGACTCTCTTTTGTTTATCAGTTATGCGAGTTATTGTTGGGAAAATTGTGTTGCTTGCATGTTGGATGTCACAAAATGGAATTCGTGACAAAATTTATCCTTTGGTAGTGCATTGAAAATGTGTATTTGAATAAAAAAAATGAACTGAGCACTTGGCGCTTTCGTAGAGCTTTTGGCAATCAATCGTAATCTTAACATTATAAGTTACTGTTGTTGTTTTTTTCGAGTTTAATTTATTCATTTCTTACCATTTTGTTTCTATTATATATTCTACGTTTAACATTTATGTTGTCAGCTGTTAAAAACAACACTATACAAGTTAACTATGTTTTTATAAGTAGTAATATAGCATATGTTCTTTTCTCGGACATTTATCAACTTGATACAAAAAACTTTGGCAAAACATAAATAATAAAATGCAGTACATTGCAATATATATATGTTATTTACCGGCTGGGAGGTCCGTATAGGGAAAAACTGTGACCGAGGCCTCTGGGCCGAGGTCACCATAT
>JAOBRG010009240.1:9715-23892 GCA_027574985.1 Umimayanthus nakama | reverse complement strand
GCGCCAAATCCTCGGGGGCGCCCACAGAACAATCAGGGCGCCACAGGGAGCCCAAAATGAATAACAATATTATAACAAACATTACTTTATTGTTTGAAGGAGATATGTTCAACATCCTATATCCATATTCATAAAAAAGGTCAATTTGATTTGGGACTTGTTTTTGGACAAAATGAACTTGATTTGTACCGAGGTATATTGAACTGGGCCGTCGTTAGCTTCATTTTAATGTGTTGCATTCTATCTGCATATTGTAGAGTGTTTTTTTTTTTTTTATCAAAAACATCATTACAGACACTATATGGTATAGGTGTAACTGCGTGTGCTCAAGACACGCTCTTCAAGTTTCACTGAAAGTGCAATACACGAACAAGGTTTTATGCGTTGCCAAGTCTAGGACACTACTGAATCCATGTGCCCTTACCCTTGAAACCTCACGCAGAATCCTACGTTTTGGTAAACGGTGGACTTGAATAATTTGAAAAAAAGGTGTTACCAAAGTGTCTAGACCTACCTCGCCTTGTCCGAAATAAATTCTAATGGTGGGTTGTTTCCCGCTCTGAAACTGTGTATAAATCTCTTTTGTTTATGACCGATGTTTTACTTATTTTATCTTGTTCGCAGGTGTACAACGAGACAACTGCAACACTTGTAGGACCCCCTGGCCCTCCTGGTCTCCCGGGCCCCCCTGGTGCGAGTGGTACGATTGGACCACACGGTCCGGAAGGGCCACAAGGACCCAGGGGGCCAACTGGAGCTGAGGGGCCCCGTGGACCTGTCGGAAATCGAGGTCCCCAAGGCCCCAATGGACCTCGGGGAGAACAAGGGGAGATGGGCCCTCCCGGGGAAAGAGGACTGATTGGTCCCCGAGGATATAATGGCTCTGCAGGGGCTAAAGGCTCTCCTGGGGCTCCGTGCAATAGCAGCCAAGCCTCAGCAGGATCTGCGGGACCTCCGGGTCCTCAGGGGCCTCGGGGACCTCCTGGAGATCCGGGAGCACGGGGACAACAGGGCCCACAGGGAAAAATTGGAACCGGAAATCTAACCACTTGCAAATACGTCCAGGAGAAAGCCGTAGCTCAAACAGCTGGTTCTGTCGCAGAAACTGCTTGCTTGGTTCGAGAGGATCGCTTCCCGGTAATAGTAGTAGTTATAATTACAATAGAAATAATAACAACAACAGCTTATTTGTATCTCCAGGTTACATGAAAAGATTTACGGTTCTTGTGTACCAGTGGATACTGGCAATCTGAGTATAGCGAATTACTAATCGAGTAAGACAATTTAAAAATGATATTAATGATATATGAATGATAACAGTAGTATTAGTAAAAACAGTGGCAATGAGAATGACAATGACAGTGCATGACAGTGACAATAATGATAATAATAATAAAAATAATAATAATAATAATAACAATAATAGTAATAATAATAGATCGCTCTTCATACACGGGCATATACTTGAAGCAAACCTGGGAATAGGCTAGGGGTAGTTCACGCAGCCACCACAAAATTCACAAGATATTTAACAGTTATCCCCTGAAGTGGAGGTGATTAGCAGTGGATATTTACTGAGCCGCGAAGCCGCGGTGTTAATATCCACCGTTGGTCAACGACACTGAGGGGGATAATTGTTTTAGTATTTCATCATCATCATCATTTATTTTGCCATTTTTGATGTATACATTTACAGAAAGATAAATAGAATTAATGGAGGCGAGGAGTCCCCAAGAAACCAATGGGCTTTTAGTGAAGGGAACTTCTCAGTATTTGCCCAGCCAGTGAATGGATTTAAAGAGTTTCAGTTTTAAATGTTCTAAAGTAGTGAGAAATGTCTTGTATCTGAAAAAAGCGCGCGCATCGTCGCGCAAAGTAAATAGCGAGTAATTATTCACCGAAGTGGAGGTGAATAGACCAAGATATTCATCGACACCGAGGTGAATAATTACGTTAGCACATACCTAACCAGTGAATCAGTGAGAAACATGCTTTAAAAATATTAATTTTAAATAATCAAAAAACATATGTTTTTCATTCAATGCCAAGCCATTGCTCGCGCACGATCGCTAATCAGTGAATATCCAGGAAATTCACTGATTAGTGAACCAATCACAGCGCACGAAAAACACTACTCACTGGTTGGATGTATGCTAACAGTGGATATCTACTTTTTATTGTCCAATCAGAGTGCGCGTAGAGTGCAAATACTATTGCTTTATATAAACAGGCAATATTCGAAGCAAACATGTTGTAACATAGGAGTAAGAGACAGTTCACGCAGCCATCACAGAATTTAATAGATGTTGCTTTTTATACACGGGCATTAATCGAAGCAAACCTGTTCTAACCCGGGAGTAAGGGATAGTTCACGCAGTCACATCAAAATTCAGTAGATACTGCTTTATATACACGGGCAATATTCGAAGCAAACCTGTCTAACATGGGAGTAAGGGATAGTTTACGCAGCCACCACAGAATTCACTAGATAGTGCTTTCTTACCTTCTTCCAAATAGAAGTCCTAATCGTTTCCCTGCCTCGTCCCCAGGCATTTAAAAAGCGGTTGTGAAGCGCGGCCAGTAGGCGCGCGGGGTTTGATGGGAAGAGAGAAGAGAGGGAAACGCCTATAAAGAAGACGGTTTAGACCATCATTTTCGTCTTCGTTTCTTCACTCTCCGATTTTAAAGACACATCCAGTTTCTGACGTTGCGCTGGAGGGGTCACAGGGGTTTTTTGTCGATCATACCACAATAAGAAGAGGCCTATTCAATTAAAAACACTTGTTCTACATCTGATTCGATAAATACAACCTTTGCCGATCTGCCATGGCTCATTCATTTGCCTTAAAAACAACGCTGTGCATGACAAGTACTGCTATGATTGCGTTTGTCAAGCTATGAGGTTTCTAAGTTGAAGAATTTTTGAAAAGTCACGTTTTTGCAAGAAACTGATAATTTTCTCCAGAAACTGAACACGTTCCGCCAGGCGTCTCCCTTCCCTGCACGCTCCCTTCCCAGAAGCCCCTAGCGCGCCTCCAGACAGACGCTTTGGGACGAGGCAGATCGTTTCCGTAAACGGTAGGTAGGCCTACATTTTGGATCACACCTTGGGCCTGCTTATCCGGCCGGTAAGAGTAGACTAACACTGATGTTGTGGTCTGTTAACTGAAGCGGGTGGACGCCTGGCATAGGGCCTAGAGTCACGTTCTTATCCAATCCCTTTGGGGCAATAAGTCCTTATAAAGTTGTTGAGAAAGTGTCTATTTTTCTCGATATTTTTTATTTTAGAAAGTGGAGATTACTTTAAAAAACGTTCTTCGACTTGCGAGTGGTCAAACATAATTAGTAGATAGTGATTCTATATATTACCACTTGTTCACTAACACGACAAATGCATTCATCAAACTAAACTTCGTACCTTTACATCTTTTTGTCATTCAGGGATGGAAAATTACTGGTGTGTCCTGCTCTACAGAAAATGCCGCGGAATACTTCTTAACATCCCTGGTAGACCCAAAAGGTGTTATGGTGTACGTGTGTAAGTGTGTTGGCAACTCAGGTCTCACTAACCCAGGCGCTTACAAATCCGTCAAGTGCTTCATGCATCTGTGGATGTGCCCAGTCATAATGTAAACTATGAACTGCATTTGAACGCAAACTATTTGTACGCGCAGTGATGAATAGTAGTTTCCACTAGAAGTATTCAACGGTTAGCACAAATGTATTTCGCACAAACGAATGGCCTCATTCACACGTATCCGGATATTTTTAAAACCGGAAATTTTTTTTCGGATTTGAAACCTTGCGCATCCACACGTACATGTAATGTGCAAGTCAATTCCAGCCGCGAGCTCCCTCCCCCCAGCAAACACCCGGGCATACCCCGGGCACTTGAAAAAATTGTTCAATTGCTCGGCCCTAGGGGAAATTTTTGTTGGAAAATATCCCGCACCCCGTTCCCATTTTGATGGTCAAATGTCCGGCCCCCCAGTCCATGCGATCAATATAAAAAACTATTAGTTGCCGTTCTAATAAACATAACTGTTTCAGCTCAATAGAGCTTCATAAAGCAGGTCACGAAAGAAGTCACTCCGACTGAAAAAATACAAAACAAATAGTTTTATTACTTTTATAGGTCTTTTATGGTACACAAATGTTCTTCACTTACTCCAAAGTGACAGTGTTTGACTGTTCAAAACCCTGGATTCTCAGCGCCGTCGAAAACGACGACAGAATGTTTCGAAATAAAAGTTTTTGTTGTTTGCAAATGCCAGAGGAGTAGGGACACTATTAACTGCCAAATGCCCGGCCCCTGGGCTCATCGTACATCAAATGCCCGGGGTTTGCCCGGGGAGATGCTCGCGGCTGGAGTTGACTTGCACATAACGTATTCAAACCAAATTTTCCCGTCCATACGTATTCGGATTCATTCTGGGTTCCAAACATTGTCGTCAGAGCACACACAAAAGCCAATTGCATAGCCAATTTCCGAATCATGCTTCAGTTCCCCCGATCACTAACCTGAAGTCAAGGCTTGGTGTGAGAAAATACAGCAAATGCATGAAAACTTGTCACCTAATTTCGACTTCAGGTTATTTTGTCGCGGGAGCTGAAGCCTAATTCGGAAATGGGCTATTCCTTGTGCAAACTTGGCGAAAAGTTCATCGGTTCGTGAGTTGCTTTGTTCTTTCTTCACTTTTGTCACAATCGTTCGGTAGCCATGTTTAACAGTCACGCAGTAAAGATTGGATTCCACTTTGTTACGTTATCAGATTAAAAACTATCTGGATTTGATCAAAAGTTTTTGCTCTGAAGAGCAGATACATGCAGACAGAAAACTAATCCGCAAAGAGAAAGTTGCTGATCGAAAAATGTCCGGATGCATGTATACAGGGCTTTTGAAACCCCGCTGATAAGCCGTGAGCTTTTACGAGTTCATTAGCAGTTTTGGATAGGCTTACAAACGGGCGGGGAGAGTGGAGCTTACTTGCGGTGTAAAAAGATCTTTTGGAACGAGCAGATTGGAAAACTAATTGAGACTAACATACAACAATAGCCACATTCGTTTGCCATTTAATATACTAAGAGTCTTTTATAGGGTGCTAAATGTAACAAAAATTTGTTTCAATGTTTTAGGGGGTGGTGGTTGGGAGGGATGAGGGATATATCGGTGAGTATTTCTAGGCAGGAGTCAAATGAGCAACGAAACTAAACAAAGATAATTTTGTCGGAATGTGGAAGCTTGGGACTGAAGCAATCTATACTCTTTCCGTACTTTTCAAAAATCTTTCTACTTGGCACAAACGCACATTAATTTCATTCAGCATATGCAAGTTTTGTTATTCAGTGCTTTGCAATACTTACCCTAATATTTCTTCCAAATAAACAATTCAGAGAAGCTCTCTCAGAAGCTGCGGAGCTGACCAAGCGTTCTGTGTATGTCAAATAGGAGGGGAAGGTAGGCGGGGGATGGGGGGATGGGGCGGGGATCATGCAAGCCTGGCTCCAGCCCCATATAACTCTAAAAATGTTAAGTTTTAGTTTCTAGAAATGCATAAACAAATGTAGAAACGTAACCTCATACGTAACCATTTCGCAGCTAAACCAACCTCTGTAAAAGCCTATTTTCGCAAGACATAATACGGTTGAGCTGGAGGTTGGGGGACTTTTCGACCTTTTTTTAACTTTTGCTTCTGCTTTGACTTTAACTCTGTTTTGTATTACATAGTTAGTGTTGGTATACGATACTATGAGTAACTACTACTAGCAGATGGGGATAGTGTTAGATTGAGATTTAGATAATAATTGATAACTGAAAATTTCATTGAAATGATATTTATTTACACTAGAGAAATAATATTCACAATATGCATGATGGGAAGGTTCAGAGGGAGGCAAGGGGTTTACGGTATGCATGGGGTAGGGATAAGATTCCTGATGCGTCTTAGGCCCAGTTTACGTAGAGAAAAAGAGACCGCCTGACCGAGATCTCGGCTTGGCGGGTGCCGAGATATCTTGTGTTTACATGCAAAACTGACAGCTTGCCTGACGGGGCCAGCCAAATGTCGCGCCGGCGCTTGGCAATAATTCGAAGCTAAAAACAGTTAAAGATAGCTCGCCTCCCGACATAACTTGGGTGTAAAGTGTTAACAAGGTAAAAATCGTTACTCGGCTAGGCGGGTGTCCCTGGTCAGGAGCCGGGCCACCCGGACTGCAGGGATATCTCGGTGCGCATGTATACGCAACACTAAAACTGAATAGAGAAGGGGAACCCGCCAAGCCGAGATATCTCGATCAGACGGGCTATCTTTCTCCATGTAAACAAGGCCTCAATTTCTTGCTTGGACTGTTGTGCAATCATTTGTAACAGATTGTAAATACAAAGACAAAATAGGTACAACCGTGTCATAGTTTCTGTAAATATAGCAACAGATTATCTCTCTTTCTACACCCAGTATTGTAGTTTGTACATCGTGAATTTGAATCAAAACTGTAAAACATAAAAGTGAATAAACTAGGATGAGCTTATGCCTACTTAGAAAGTGGTATCAGACTTGGTGAAGCTTACTCTCAGTTTATTCAAGAAATAACCTCC
Source organism: Umimayanthus nakama (assembly GCA_027574985.1). Lineage (NCBI taxonomy): Eukaryota > Metazoa > Cnidaria > Anthozoa > Zoantharia > Parazoanthidae > Umimayanthus > Umimayanthus nakama. The sequence goes on along the minus strand of JAOBRG010009240.1, from coordinate 17,297 downwards.
TCCGCCTTCCTCCCATCTTCTCATAACTCCCTCTCCTCTCTTCTCACTTCCTACCCTCTTCCTCCCCTCCACACTCCCCTCTCCTCCTCGACGCTCCACTCTTCCTCACCTCTTCTCCCACTTCCTTACCTCTTCAACCCAATTCAAGCTCCCCTCTTCCTCCCAATTCACGCTCCCATCTTCCTCCCCTCTTCCCCCTTCTTCCTCCACTCTTAATCCCCCCCTCTCCTCCCCTTCCTTTCCTCTTCCTCCTCTCCATGCTCCCTTCTTCCACCTATCTTCCTCCCCTTCACGCTCCCTTCTTTCTCTCTTCTTCCGCCACTCTTAATTCCCCCCTCTCCTCCCTTCCTATCCTCTTCCTCTCCTCCACACTCCCCTCTCCTCCCCTCTTTCTCTCGTCCACACTCCACTCTTCATCCCCTCTTCTCCCACTTCCTTACCTATTCCTCCCAATTCACGCTCCCCTCTTCCACCCCGTTTCCTCCCCTTCACGCTTCCTTCTTCCTCCCCTCTTCCCCCTTCTTCCTCTCCCTTAACTCCCCCCTCGCCTCTCCTTCCTTCCCTCTTCCTCCTCTTCACGCTCCCTTCTTCCACCTTTCTTCCTCCTCTTCAAACTCCTTTCTTCCTCCCCTCTTCCTCCCATCTTCCACCCCTTTTCTTCCCCTCCACGCTTCCCTCTTCCACCCCTCTTCCTCCACTCTTCCTCTACTCTTAATTCCTCCCTCTCCTCCCCTTCCTTCCCTCTTCTTTCTCTCCACGCTCTTCTCTTCCATCTTTAGTCCTCCCCCCATGCTCCCTTCTTCCTCCCTCTTCCTTAACTCTTAATTATCCCTCTCAAGGTAAAAATTCTTACAGCAAACTTCATTAACCATTGTTTTTCAAAGAGACGACAGCTTTTGCCACAATAATAAGAAAAAAGGGTGAAAATATGTTATAATATCACAGTTATATATGTTCTAATGATTGTAATTTTTATTTTTCTTGAAAGTAGTTTTTTCTTTGACAGCTTTGACAATGTATAAGAGTTTACCTTTTCCTCCCCTCTTCCTTCTTTCTGCCTCTTTTTATTATTCCTCCTATATTTTTTCCCTCTTATTCCTCTCTTCTCCCCCTTCCTTCCCTCATTCTCCCGTCCATTCTTCTCTCCAAGCTCCCTTCTCCCTTCTCGTCCACTCCTCTTCCTCCCCTCCACGAACACGAGGAGGTACATGTACGTTCTGTTCAACTTAAAGGACCCTGCAACTGTATTTTGCTGAAACAAAGTACCTACAGCATTCCAACAGCGACACGAACATCCTCCATATCAAAGGTCATTTGATTGGCCCCTTACGGCCCGTTTAAACGGATGCAAATATGCCTAACACTTTTGGACGCAACATGTAAGGCAATGTTGGATAGCATTGCGGTCACTAGTGTTCTAACGAAGCCAATACCATCCAACATGTTAGATCGTTACCAGGGCTCGGGTTCTTGGTTTGTAATCGCTGGGCTCTGGGAACGAGATGTAATAACGCGATCGTTTTTTGTTTTTAAAACAAAACATGGCGGCTCAACTTTATGATAAGCTGGAACATTTACTGAATGAACAACAAAAAAATGGAGTTTATTTTAATTCCGTATCATTGTTTTTTACAGATTGTACAGCGCAATGATAAACTGCTAGCGAATAACAACTTTAAACAATTCTTTCAATTTTATACTTCTTGTGTCAAGACTCGAGTACTACATGCAGTTCCATCAAAGTAATCCTTGGTTTAGTTTTACTAAAGTTATACTTAGTATTCTTAAATTGCATATGATCACTTCTTACGGAACACACTACCACATCAATTGATAAAAGATTATCTTATACTCGAAAATAAAATCTTTCTTCGTGAGTACTCGATCACCTTCCAAACAAAATTCTGAGACGGTTCTAGACTTCAATTATTTAGCTACTAAACTGCTAGACTTTATATTAGTGGACAAAAAACTGATTAAGTTGGAACCTCGACTGTCTCGTAGTTTTTTGGAATTAAGCTAAAGAAATACTGAAAATTGTTTTTTGAAACTTCTCTGTCGGTGATACTTTGTTGTCCTACAATAGTTCACAATCCCTTTTTCCAGTGCTTTTGACACTTAATAAATACATAAATCTCGTCCCATGTCCTTATCTTAATCTGAAACAGTTGTGAGATTTAAAACGATACGTCATAAGACCTATTTTTCGTACTGCCTTAAACCATCACAAAACAGACTTATTTCGTCTCATGTAAAATTCAGATATGTTAATATGGTAAACAAGTTTCTAGTGTATTATAACATATGTCTCTTTTCATTTTTATGTTCTCTGATGGTTCCTAAAATAAAGATATCTTTTTCTACTTTCAATAGCCTACCTGAGATCTTTTATTCGCTGGAATGTTAAGAAAAAAATTAGGTCAGAGGTTGAAACATTATTTGCAAAAACAAAAAATTTGCCACCTTAGACATTCGCTACAATGCGTAGCTAGCCTGTTGTTATCTCTGCAAGCAGAAAAAATAATATTAGTGGTATAATAAATTTAACCTGTTTAGTGGTAGCTACGTCTAGCACTATCGCAATATCTAAAAACTACTTTGCCCGTAAGTAGTTGCTAGCTATGATTTTATATATTCTCGTCAATTGGTTACTGATCCCTGCAGCCGTTAAGTCTCAGCGTTTTTGTCAATTCATAGTTCGGCAGTTTAATATCATGCAGTTTGTTTAGTCGCTTTCCTTGGTCCTTTAATGGCATTCAGTAAACCACGCAAATGATTCATTTGTGTCCGTTTTTTAATTGATTTAAAGCTGATTAAAGAACAATGACTTTTTCTGTTTGCAGCTGCGGTTTAATAATCGCAAAACAACAACTATAAGGCAAAACAATGTTGAGTCATACTCCATAAGACAATTGCAAAGTAGAACCTTGTTCGAAATTTGTCTAAAGAGCATCAACTTTGGCTTTGTAAATTGAGGAAAGCACAATTTGTGAACAGATGTTATGTTTTGCAAGAAAGTACTCCTTGTTTCGCCTGGGGTAGGTATTGCAATAGTGTTCCAAATTCACTTTTCACAAGCGTCTTCAAAAGTCTATGTGTTACTTTTGGTTCTCAAGCAGTTCCAAATACTGCTGTGTACTCATAACTGCTCAACTGTTACGCCAACAAGTTAGAATCTAGAACTAAAAACAAAGTGCATAACATTAGAACACAGTTAAGAGAGAAAAACGCATATTGTGTTTTCAAATACTTATTGTCGGCTAGAAAAATTGTGTTAAAAATTAATCTAACCCGCTAAACTGGAGTTAAACTCGCTGGCGAGTAATGCACTTATCAGTCAAAGAGTATCCTACGAGACCCAAGAGAAAGAGGACAAAAAGAGGTCAAAAGGTTCTCAAGGCTCTGGGTTGTCATCTTTCGCTTCTAACGAACCATTTCTGTGAAGATATTGTAAGACAAAAGCAGGCTTCTTACTAACTGGTCAGATATATACTTAGCTTTTAAAATATTTTCTCAGTTAAATGCGATACTGTCGCGATTGCCTTTCAATTTCCGTTAATTTAGTTCTGGTAACAGAATAGTGCCTGAGCTAATTCGGCACATCATATTTCTGTTACTTTTAATTTTAATAAAAACGTTTCCAGGCACATAGTAACATGTTTCTAGAGTAAAATCAAGTTGGTGGCAGAAAGAAGTATCAATTTCACATGGTATAGAGATGCGCTGCAATTCGTAATCTGGTTGTGACTGGTGGGATCGGAGAGGAAAATTTAATAGGTTATTAACAAAGCGCAACAAACTCTGTTCGTAAGAGAGCAAAGGTTATGCACCTGTCCGATAGCAACAAACGATCTCGCGTTTTGACATTAAATGTTAACCATAAAACCTTTTTTAAAATTTAATAATGATAAATAAGTTTTATATAGCGAATAAATCTAGCGTTCTATGCACTTTACACCTAATTGTCACCAATTTAATGAAATAAAGAATAAAAGAAATATTGACTATCACTTAAAAATGCACTCAAAACTATGTATAGCTAAAACTAAAAACTTATCTAAAACCTCCTAAACTAATAATTCCCTCAAAATCAACAACCTCCAATTTATTTTTTTTCCCAATTTATCACTCAGAAATTTTTAAAAATACTTCTAAGTTTTATCAACTGTTGCTGTAATTCTAAACTATGGTTCTTTAATCAAGTCGAAACCGAGATGACATAACTATACGGGAAGCTTTGATAAGAGACGCATGGCGCCCCTTTAACAAGAACAAACACAAAATCTAAAAAGAAGATGCACACAAAGGCGATGCCGGACACTTGATATCATAACTTTGTGTTCCACAAACTCTTTTTTGAGCCCGACATGCTTTACTAATTTCGATGTTGTCTTGGAAGTTTTTGTAGACAAGTATGGGACGCTTTTTTATTAAAAAAGAACGTTCATAGCTAGCTGATAAGTTAATAAGTCAACTCCGCACTTCTCGATTCGTGTTAATGCCAGTGTCAGCGGGGATCCAATGCTTTGGGTCTTCTTTTTGTTTTTTCTTAAAAATAGATTTTGTTTTCTTCTTTTTGGGCTATTGTATTACTCTTGGTCTCTTGCAGTGGCTTGTACTGACGCTGTTAATCAGCTGGGGCTCTGCCTTAGTTCATGGTGAGTGTATTATATCCTTTTACAGCCATCCGTAATCAAGACAGACAAACAACTGAGTGGATAGTTAGATTATTCTTGGTTATGCTTTGAGACACAATCTCAGAATTTTTAATCGTCTTTGTCTCGTTTAACTTTAAAAACAAACGGACCGAGTATACAACATTTGGGAATTACCTAAAAACTTTGTCTTATCCTTGTCGGAAAACTTTATTCTTGCTCAGAAGCGTTTTGCCGAAAAGTCTGTTTATGCTTCATTTAAAGTTCGAAGCCAAATTTAAACTTCTCGCAACAGTCAATAAAAACTATATTATTGTTTGTTTGACAACGGTAGTTCCGTTATTATCTTATTGTTGAGAAGTATGTGGGGTCTTTACGCTAAGTAGTAGGACAAGACTGGACGTTCACCTGCGGGTTAATTTTTAAATTGTTTCTGGAAGTTACTAACCATTGTTTCAAAATGAGTGATTACCTCTCTAGTCCCTTCCCTATAAAGGAACAAGCACTAAAATTACTGCCTGTACCTAATGAGTAATGTAAAAACTAGATTGTCAAACAGGTTTCAATCGTCTGGAAAGACATGGAAAGTAGTTAAAAAATGCTATCACACGTTTGTATCAGTTGTCTCATCTGCTGAACCAATTAAAATATTATGAAAGATGTAGAAAACTTGAAGCACCATATATAATATGTGTTCAGTTGTGTAAATCTTTTCAACGAGAAGTCTTGTTTTGTTTCATCAGGTGTTAAATTGGTAAATTACATCGCTGGTAATACTTAGATCATTCGTTTTTTGGCACGTGCTTATGTTTTGTTGTAGTTCTGATAACAAGTTGGGTTTATTTACATCTACGGCCTAGACCAGGCCAGTCCTTTTAATGGATGCTTGAAATTGCAGTTCGCAAAACGGTCTATTCAGAAAAGCCAAAAAAAAAAGGTTTTGGATATCGACACACTGATACTTAAGCACGTCTTCTTACGAGCTAAGCTTATTCGCCGACCTGTATTAGTCTTACGGAAATTTTTTATGGTATCTTCTAGTAAAGCTAAACTTACAACCGCAAGAAATAAAGCTCCGCCAAAAACATGTGTCTGAACAACGAATGCTCGCTCAAGAAACAACAAAGAAAAAAAGCATACATGATATTGAAAAATAGCACTCATATTCTGATATCAAAACTGGCAGATATTGCTGACGTGAACAACAAAAAAGTAGCCATGTAGGTAACAGAGAGTGTCAGATGCCCATCCATTCATTCATATCCATCCATCCAGCCAGCAAGCAAGCAAGCCAGCTAGCAATTGCAAGCTACCTACCCACCCATCTATCCATCCAATCATCAAACCATCCATTCATCCTCCTAGCCACCCATCATTTCATCCATGCATGCATCCGTCCATCCATCATCTGTCCATCCAATCATCCATCCATCCATCCGTTCATCCATCCATCCATCAATACATTCATCCATCCATCCACTGATCCATCCGTCCAATCATCCATCCAGCCACTGATCCATTCGTCCATTCATCCATCCACCCACTGATTAATCCGTCCATTCATCCATCCAGCCACTGGTCCACCCATCCACCCATCCATCCATCCACTAATCAATCAATCAAATCATCCATGCATCCATGCATCCATCCGTCCATCCATCATCTGTCCATCCAATCATCCATCCATCCATCCATCCGTTCATCCATCCATCCATCAATACATTCATCCATCCATCCACTGATCCATCCGTTCAATCATCCATCCAGCCACTGATTAATCCGTCCATTCATCCATCCACCCACTGATTAATCCGTCCATTCATCCATCCAGCCACTGGTCCACCCATCCATCCATCCATCCATCCATCCACTAATCAATCAATCAAATCATCCATCCATCCATTCATCCATCAATCCAGCCAGCCAGCCAGCCAGCCAGCCAGCCAGCCATCCAGCCATCCATCCCTCCAACGAACCGTCCATCTATCTATCCATCCATTCCTTCATCCATTTAACCATCTATCCATCCATCCACCAAACAATCCATCCAACCACCAATTCATCTATCCATTCATCTATCCGTCCGTCCGTCCATTTATCCAAGGAGCTATATGATCAGTGAAATATACATCTTGGCTTAGAAAACCATCCGTATTTTCGTATTTTATTTTATTTCGTAAACAATAGTGGAGGTATTTGGAACATATAGAAGCATAGGTGGTTCAATAACCGTTACACCGAGTTGTCAAAAAGCATTCTAATATCCGAGACTGAGACATCCAATAAAAACGCTAGGAACGTGATATCTTCTTTTTATTGCTATACCAGTCCCTGCAGGTAACTGTGGAGAAGAGTTTTTGAAATTGAAAGGAACTACAGTGTAACGGTGCAAACCTTGCCAACTTTTACAACGAAAGTTTTTTTCTTTAGCCTAAGATTTTGTGTGCTATTTACAGTTTGCTTCAATCCTCTTGGATTGGAACATTATGGTCTGCCCGACTCTGCCATGAATGCCTCCTCCAGCAGCCAGGTTTCGCTTGGAGCCGAGAAAGGACGCCTCAACAGGGTCCCTGGGGCCTGGGTAGCAAATTATAACGATGTCAACCAATGGCTGCAAGTTGACTTGATGTGGATTCGCCTTATCAGCAAGATTGCCACTCAAGGGAGGCCTGAGAAAGAGCAATGGGTGAGAAGCTACACTCTTGGCTACTCGCTAAATGGAGTTGATTTTGTCGAATACCAGAACCCCGTAAACACAACGGTGAGTCTTTAATGGCAATGGTGGCGATGACTGTATTAAATAGTAACAGTAATGGCAATGATAATAATAGTAATGGTAACTATTGCTAATGCTAATGCTAATGCTAATGCTAATGCTAATGACAACTACAACGACAACGACAACGACAACAACAACGATTAAAGTA
>JAOBRG010009129.1:0-23904 GCA_027574985.1 Umimayanthus nakama | reverse complement strand
TACTAGAAACAAAGACTTGTCCCCCTTTTTAAGGAATTAATTAATTAATTTATTATTATTATTATTATTATTATTATACTATTATTATTATTATTATTATTATTATTATTATTATTATTATTATTATTATACTATTATTATTAAATTTACTATTTTTTTTTTGTGTTATCTCTATTGTATTTAAAACACAACCAGTATGTTTGGTACCTCCAAAACTTGCAACGATACTCTTGAATGCAGAAACACAACAAAAACATAATCGATCACGTAAACCTTTTGAGAGCGCTGCGCTGGTAAACAGAACCGGAGGCTTTACCAAGTTACCGCCAGTAGATTTTCCAATGTAATCTGCAAGCTGTTTGTTCATGTTACTCAAGAAGATCAATCACCCTGCTAAGCCGCAGTCACACGCTGCAACCTGCCCAACTAAGTTGGACGTTCATGCAATTATAAACTCGTCAACTTGGACCGCAAAGGTGCAAAACAGCGTTCTCATCTATTTAAATTTGGCTAAACTAAATCCACAGCTTTTGAGTTTATTCTCAGCTAGCTACTGTAATTTTGATGGAAAGCCAAGCCAAGAACAAAATGTGTAAGGATTGCGTTTTTTGTTCTTTTGTTTTGTCTAACACTACACTTGCACAAAATGGACAACATTCAAAAAATATGGCATATGCATAGGCAATTTTTTCAGAAAAAAAAGACAAAAGAAATATTTTTTTAAATTTTTTTGATCAAACAAAAAACATCAAGAGATAATTCCGCATGATAGACCGTGCCGCAGAGCCTGTGTTATCAGGAACCAGGTGGTACTGGTTTTGGCGTCTTTCACAGGTTTACTTTTGCGTTGGCGTCCGCTCAGACGGTATAGAGCGCTATTTTTCGAACTTCCCTTTATCAAGACTTTCTGTAAACTGTATTAAGCACGAATATGTGGGTGTATTTCTGCTAACAGTCTATTTGTTGAAGAAATCTTCACAAAAACAGCTAACAGAGAAGAGTACACGCACTGTTCGCTTTTCCGGCCGTACCTATTTGCATAAACATTTTCCAAAGCTTCCTGATGGCCACTTCCGGCGCCAAATCGCTATTTATTGGCACTGCGCGTGTGCAGAACGAGAAAGCAACACGATAAATTTGGAAACACAAACACGATGGGAAAGAGGGACTTTCGAGCCTGTTTTATCCATTTGCATTCATCGTAATGAATTCATAATCCTTTAGAAGGCGAAAGATGCTGTCTTTGCCTAGAAAACTTGTAGATGGCTGAAAGAATTCCGAGCGACAAGGCTGGAAAGACCTTACCTCCTTTGAGACCCCAACGAGAGTTTGTAGCGAAAACAGCTGGCTTGAGTTTTGAACGAGAGGATTTAACAATCATTCAAAGATCGAATGCCCAAAGCATATTGCCGGCTGATTTTGAGCAGAGGATTAATACACTACGAACATGCTTTAAGACTACTGCAATCTCTTCATGTGTCTGTTTTCGCCCGACGAGGTCGACAGGTTTTTTCGGCCATTTTGGATGCAGCATCAAGTTGTGTTCGCACTTTGCAGATATAGATCGGAAATTGTTGGAAAGAGCGAAATTGGGATTGATGAAGAATTGTTTGCTAAGGCTGCAGAATTCTTTGAAGTTTATAGAGGAATTAGAACAGAATATGGATGCAACGGTTTCTATGCAGAGGGACCTGCACGCATCAAATGCCAAGCGCTTTTCATGGAAGAGCTTCCCTTTGAAAAAAGAGAAGTTTCACCTGATCTGTCAGACGGCAAGAGTTCATATTGGGCATTGGTCTGCTCTTAGACAAAAAATTGTTTCCGATGTACATCTCAGAACACAGTTGCCAAATTTATTGAGTAATCTTAAAACTGTTCAGCTCCGCCTATTTCAGAATACGGAAAAGATTTCTGTTTGGGTTGGAAAGCTTCTACTTATCGCGATTGAAGCTTGCAATCGTTTAACTTGGAACATACCCGAAGAAGCTATGCGACTGCTTTCTCAAGCTATAGATGAGTTCAACGATCTACTAGAGTTCAGCAAAAGTTCTATGATTGAATGTGAAGCAGTTTTCAGTTTGTACGATCTGGGATCGCGATCGGTTGCTATGCTGAGAGAGAGACTGCATCTCCACTTCAACTTTTCTTCTCAGCTTTCACTAATACGCTCGATTTCATTGAACAAGCTCTTGAACTCTATAGCTTGTGAGAGGTCGCGAATTTTCTGTGCCGAAGTGCTTTCTTTATTTAATCGAAACTCGGAACTTGAAAAGAGCTCAAAGTTCGTCTTTGCGTGCGCTTTAGACTGGGAGGTCCTCAGTGGTCTGACTGGAGGCAGCGATCAGAAGCCACAGGGGCCCTACACGCGAAATGGGGTTGTGACAGTATTGACCAGAAACCAAGTACCTGCTTTGAGAATGGAATCATGCTCTCCTTTGTTGTCATTTGAAATTGAAGAACAGCAGTTTATTAATCAGCTTGTCGCTCATCTTGCGACATGTAGAACACTCTTGCCGCCAAGTCATTCTGGTTCAGGCGACAGGCAAATGATGGTTCACAAGCCAGTGCCAACATACCCCACGCCTGTCGAAGAAGTGCCACAACCAGTTGACATATCCCCCCAGTCCTTTCTAAAGTCTAATGCAGCACAGCGTGAGACAGAGACTGGGCATAGCATTTTAAAACATCACCCCTCGGACGACTCGCCTAAGCTCGGCAAACGAGTTCAGTGGAGCGTTGCACTGGGCCCAGGTCTAAGAGGCCAGCTCTGCTCAAACTATATGGCAATGGTTTGGTCAAAGGTTGCATTAGAGTTTTGTCATGTGGTTGGAGAATTGGCGTGGAGTGGAAAGAGTGCAGATAATGGTAAATTAAGGCCATTACCCTTGCTATCGAACTCAGTGATCACAGAGTTAGTAAGACTCTTGGAGGCATTGAGAACGTCAGGTAAACTAACTTCAAGCATGTTTCCTTCAATAGTTTTGTCAAGGATAGTTTTTGTACACTAGTATAACAAAAGCCATTTTTCAAGCAATTAGATTTTTTGTAGTCATTAGAAAATCATAAACAAAACAAATATAAGTTTCCCACATTCACTCCAAATAAAACAGATAATTTACAGTAATTCTTTTTGCATTTGGCAGTGGTAGGACAAGTCTTAACATCTGGAATATATGTGTCTTCTTTTTTTTTAGTATTGTCAACCAGTTTATTGTAATTCAAGTTATTTGGTTGTTTTCCTAAAATCCTAAATTAATCTGTAGAAATTTGCCATTGTCTTACAAGGCCTTTGTCAAAGAACAATTTGAAATTAGCCTGCAGTTTGCATTTGCCAATGTATAAGGCTCAGTAAAGTTTTACATGGAAAGAAATACTCATAAGATTAAAACCTTGTTTTTCATCCACAATTGCCAGCATTTTTTCTGTCACTTTTATTCCATTTACAAGTGTAAGCTTTAAACAATGTAAATTTCTCCATTAGTTTTAGGATTTTTCGTAACAAGTTTTATTCATAAGGTACATGTTAGCACAAGAGAAAAAATTTACTTAGTTTCAACTTAATTATTTTAGTGTGGTTCAGGCCTTGTGTTATTTTTGTACTAAACCCCATACGGCCTTGAATTAAAAATATTGCTTAATTGTGTAAGCAATAAAACTATATATTTATGGATCATACATGTAGATATATACAATCACACATGTATTTTTTCAAAGATCTAATGACATTTCCGATAACAATATAATATCATGACACTTGACAATTTTTTTAAAATAGAACCTTCAAAGAATACTAGATATAAATTCATTAAGTCAATGCTCTATTTCAAATATCCAGTTGTGTCCATTTGAACAATATAATTATTTATAATTTATGATTTTATACCTGGTCTTGGGGACTTCCAATGTTCTTTGAAACTGTTCTCGACATTAGTTTGAGGTAGCAGCTGGATTTGTATTATTGACAAGTCAAAGCTATTTTTAGTCTTTTAAAAATAAACTTCAACTTGAATTACTGCATATTAAAAAATGAAACAGATACAGCTGCCAGTTGTTGCAATATCAGCCATTTTCTCTGTCATCAAAATTTCAGAAATATCTATGATGAGAGCACAAAAAGTCTGTGTGAAATGTAAAGGAGCCATCACTTACAATTGAACTTTCATTGTTAAAGAAATTTAAGTGAATGCCTGGTTGCATTGAGTTTCCTGGCCATAAAATGTTTGAACGGTTGCAGTGTACTGATTTTATTAGTTACCCCATTATTCAGAGTGCTAAAACTGAAGTCACATTAGTTACATTTAAAAACACATCAAAATTTTAATTTCAAAAACTTATGAAAATAATTTTACCAAATTCTGACAAGCAAAACAAGCCTTAGTTTAGTTTTTGAGCAACAGATTGTTTAATCATCTGTTGATATCAGAACAACTGAAAAGTGTGAGCTCTTTTGGAACATTTTAAAAGGTTTGAGAAACATAAGATTATATATCTTCATGAGCTTTGTTTTTTGCAATCAGCATTTTAACAAAATTAGTTACAATCTGAAAACTAAAGCTGCCTTGGAAAGCACATTGCATTTGTACATCTTATAGTAATATAAGAAGAGATAGACTTCTTTTGGTTTGAGTTAATGAATTTAGATATATGAAGGGTGTTCAAGACTTGGTAACTAGTACAGGGTGTATATTATAGAATTGTCTCTTGAAGTGGAAGTGATCAGTGAGACATTACTCACGTAACATCAAAGTGGAGGTGAATAGACTAGGATATTCACCTAGCTGCGAATGTGGCAAGGTGAATGCACTGGGCTTTTCACCAACACTGAAGTAAATAATTGCATTATTTAGCGTAATAATACCAAACAAGTAAATCAGTGAAATAAAAAATATCATTCTTTGTATTTTTATGCCAGATTTGAAATTGTAAACAAACTCGTAAGTTGGCAATTGTTTTGTGTTAGCATTACTATTTCTTCTTCTCTTGTGAAATTTAGTTAAGGAACGGTGTTTAAAAAGAAATCCTTACCAAATTTTGTTGTTTCTTTTTATTGATTAGGATGGCTTTCTTATTTAATTCAGAAGTTTGAGCTTTGCTAAAACTTTCTGGAAACCGGGACCCAATGTCGTCACTTCTGTGTGCAGTCATGTAAGCCAAGAATATCCCAGGGTATTCGTAGAAAGGGAACCAATCAGAGCGTGCAAAAAACACTATTCACTGTTTTGGTACAATTTATGCTAAATAAATGCTGGATATTTACCAAGCCGTGAAGTGGCAAGGTAAATATCCAATGCTGATCACCAACACTGAGGGGGATGAATGTTTTAGTATTTGCCCAGTCAGATTTTTAAATGCTCTTAAATGCTGAAAAATGCTTGTGTCTGAAAAAAGTGTGCGTACCGTCATACATGAATGTTAAAAAGGAAATAGTGGTGGATATTTACTTTTTATTGTCCAATCAGAGCATGTGTGAGGTGCTGTTTACTTGTTAGGCAAATACTAATATGATAAAAATACATGTATTGTGTACATGTACACTTAGAAATGCAGTTTTGCTGTATGCTGTGCCTTTGATTACAGATTGTTCATAACGGAATAATAACTCTTTCATACAAAAAAATAATTCTTCTTAAATATTTTTTTTTCTGATGATCCAGTGAGCAACATAACACTATTTCATCTTGAATTGGTTTATTTTCCTAATTGAATTTCACCTGACCTTTCATGGTTTGTTTGTAGCCAGTAAACATGATTTACATTGATCATCTAACATACTGTGTGCAAAGTTAGCAAAGTTGGTAAGATCTCTGATTGTCCACCTTGAGGTCCAAGGTTCAATCCCCAGCCTGGTTGACGGTTGAACTTTGGGTGACCATCTTTCATTACAATGTCTGTGGAGAAGGATGTTTAGCTGTTGGTTTAGTCTCTCAACATTCTGTCAGGGGACTTAAAAGAATCCACACACTCATCAATGAGAGTAGGTTAATGCGGGTGCTGTGGCCAGTAATCTCCTCTTGGTACATGCTCCAAGATCACACAAGGGTGGTATAACAGCAGTCAGAGGCACCTTGTATTTACACGCTTGTGGTTTAACCTCATGAGCAACGGGTAGCTGAAAAGCCCTACCGTGAGCTCCTCTATAAAATAATTATGGTATTACTCTACTGCAGGTCAATGTGATCTGGTGTCTTCTTTCTGTGATTGTGATTGAAGTCACTTTTTGTGACACTCACAGCAAAACTGCAAGAATTTGCGTACATGGCTACACAATTTAACTACTTGTAATGGCGGTAGGAGTGTTTGATCTATGACTGTAAGGTTACAGTGTAGGTTCTGTGTTGTGCATGAAACTGTTTACAAATACCACAGAAAGAACTGTTTAGAATGTTTCTCTCTGTCTTCAGCCTTAGGTAACATTTGCTTCTCTCAGGTAAAAAGAAACACTTAATATTCTGTTGACTAGAGATCAACAACTGTATGCTGGGCACACGATGATTACTTTAAGTGTTGATGTAATGAATCAGCAATGCTTACTTCTTATTTTTTAATCATTTTACGAGACTCATGAAATGATTGTTCATTTTGCCTGTCCTGGAAGGAAACAATTGGTGTTATTCATTCTAACATTGCACTTGCAAGAACCCATAAACCAGCCATTCATGTTGATTAATGTCTCTAAGCATCAATGTGTCTAGATGTGTTTGGAGTTTAAAACTTATAAGCATTTTTTTTCATCAACTCAGGAACAGGCCAGTATGTGTTCAGTACATGTATAGTCTACCTTCCATTAGCAGAGGAGCCATAACTTATTAACAATTTATTTGAGTTGTGTTGTTTACAAAAACTCTTAACTCCAAATAAAATTATAATGTTCTGTATTTAATGTAGAGCAGCTGTTGTGATAAGCTAAAGCAGGTGTTTTAAAGTTTCATCTTTGCATAATGTATGACAGACTATTAATTATACAGTCATGCATTTAAACTAAACCCTCATTATACACAATTAATGAAGTAATATATTCTGTTTGAAAACAACATCAACTTTTTAGATTTTTCCAATCATTCATTTGAGTTGTTTGGAAGACAGCATATAAATTATTGAAAAAAAAAATAATTAGAAAATACTTAAACAGCGACTGGTCATCTGTTGTCCCCAATTTAGTACATAATTGTAAATGATTCAGCACCACTGAGAAGCAGCTGCCTAGTTTGGAGACTATACAAGTATACAAGGATTTTTTTCATTCAAAAACACAATCATCTTTGTCAGTTCTTCAGCAGCTGAACATCAACTTGCAAATCTCTGTACCAAGCTGAATCTGCTCTTTTTGTCATGACATTCCATGTGCAAGATATTTTGCAGTATTTTAAATATTACCTTTTTTTGACATTTGAGAATATGAAGGTTTTGAAAGTTTTGGTGATGCACATCATTAACACGCAGATATTAGTGATGGCTAATCTTAGCCAATATTATCTATATGATTTTTTAAGCAGTTCTTATCTCTAGAGTCAGCCTGCTAAGTTCTGTTTGCTGGATTTTGTAGCCAGTTTGAACACAAAAAATAGTAACATTCTCTGATCATAGTCATCTGAATGATATGATAATAAAATAAGAACAAAATTATCTTGAAAAGGAGATATTTATTGTTAAAATCCAACTTTTTTTATTTTAAATGCATGTGTCCTAATTAAGGGGATCTTGGCTTTGTAAGTTGTAGTTATGGCAAGAAATCCTCTGGATTAATAGAATAGAATATTGATTTTATATTGAAAGCACATTGCCAGTAACTCAAACAACTCAAACTCTAGAAATATGTATTATGGTGGGTCATTTCCACATGAATTCATGTCTCGATAGAAGTATTATTTGTTATTTTATTTTCTGCCGCACTCTGTATTTTCTGATTTTGTGCAGCACACAAGCCTTAGGGAGTACTTGACCTGTTTATGTAAAAGATATTTGTAAAAGTCTTGAAAAATCGGTACCCTGTTTAAGACTTTTAAGTCAAATTCAACTAATTTTTTTGTCAAAATGTGTGATTTTTAGACCCTTTTTCTAACAATTTTCAAAAATCTTTGAGTTTGAGATGGCATATATTATAAATTGTTAGTATAAAGTTTTGGTTGTCATTGTCATATTCATGGTCATCATCATCATCTTTATTGTTATTGTTATCATTTTATTATTAGTTTTATTTTCAACATTATCATGATTATTATTTGTATTATTAGGAAGCCTCCCTTCTGCTGGAGTCCAGTCCTTACAGCAGGTCGCCAGACATCTCCACTGCACAGTTGCAGTTGCATGCTGGGACACGGGTAGGTGTGGACTGTGTTGAAAGGATTAAACTCTCAAGGATTTACATTTTTTCACATGCACCAGTTGAAGTTACAGTTGCTTGCATATAGCAGCAGTTACATACTAAAGTTGTTGAATTATATATAATTTGATTTTGTTTGTTCACTACCAAGTGAACTTTGCAGGGTAATTGTTGTTACAGCTCTGTTAGATTCAAGAAAACTTAAATGGCTTCAAGGGGCATCTTATTCTTGATACTTTACAATAATAGCATAAAATGGAAAAACTGAACTTTAAAGATCTAACAGAGCCGATAGTGTAAGTTGTAAGACTGTCATGAACTCAACTTTCACTGAAAATTTCTCTGTACATGCATGTATTATGCTAAAGGACGTCCAAGAAATTGGTGTGTGAAAATGTCAATACCTGCAGAGATCAGTAGTGGTTGAGTTGCCAAAGATGCATTATACTCCTGGGGTGTTTTTTTTTTCATTTCAGAATTTTGCAGTTTCCTGGGCATCACACTGAAGGACAAGTGTAAAGTGACAGATGAAATACTGGAGGGTCAACCAGCCACTAAGACTGTTCATGCCATGCTCTCCCTGTTGGAGCCCTTACACAGCGTGTTCCAATCAGCTAGTCAGTGGAAGTGCGTCTCAGCAAGTGTTCTTGAGCCACACTCGAGTCAAATCCACCACCACTCCAACAAGACACCACTTTTATCCCTATTGCCAAGTGTCGCTCGTCTACATGCCCTTCTATCATTCGGCCTCTACTGGTTCGACACCAAGATCAGGCAGTTTTTGTCAGCCTGGTCACTGGAGCCTTTGTTGTTACTGACTCAATGGGAACTGCCCCTGTTCCTTGAAGGTATGAACAAGACGCTGGCTCTAGCCCAGCCACTTTGCACAATGGACATGCCCAGCCTTGGTAGCGTGGCAGCATTGCAAGACCTATGGGACGACACTCAGCAGAAGGTGTTGACTATTGAGGTACTTATTGAGGGTATTTTTTTTGGGGGGGGGAGGATTTAGTTAGTAACAGGTTTACTTTGACAACCAGTGTTTTGTCATTCTTTGCTTATGAGGCTTAATACTGACATGTGAAGGCCTGGGTTTTTGTATGTGTAGCATTATTTTAAATAAATAAATAAAAAGGAACTGAAATGATCTGGTCATTATAGTATTTAAAGCAAACTAGTTTTTGTACACAAGAAATGCTGTGACATTGGTGTGTTAAGCTTACTAATTTGTTTCCCTCTTTGCCCAATGGGCAATGGGCAATGTGCTCGTTTTGGAAGATGAGCAATTTGCAGATTGACACAATAGCTGCTCTAAACTCTGGTTTTGCAAAAATCTTGTAAATCTGTTTTTATATGCTCATACAATTCTGCCTGTCAGTGTCTGTGAGTACCTCTAGCTTCCATCATTCGCCTCAACTTCAGAGACTAATTGTCTCATTTCATTTGCAGACCTTAAGCCACAAGTCATCAACTATGTTTGCAAGTGATCTGAGGAAGATGTCAACAGAGTTTTTCCAAGAAGCAATGCCGCAAGGGAAGTCTTGGAGGAGAAGTAGGCACTCAGGTAAGTGTTTTCTGAGGGGGGTGGGTTGGGAGATAGGGTCAGGAGAAGAAGGTACCCAGGCTAGTGTTGTCTGAGGGGGTAGGGGTTGGGAGATAGGGTCAGGAGAAGTAGGCACTCAGGTAAGTGTTTTCTTAGGGGGGTGGGTTGGGAGATAGGGTCAGGAGAAGTAGGCACTCAGGTAAGTGTTTTCTGAGGGGGGTGGGTTGGGGGATAGGGTCAGGAGAAGTAGGCACTCAGGTTAGTGTTGTCTGAGGGGGAGGGGGCAGCTGAACTGGGACTTAGGTGGCCAGAGTGTCTGTCCTTCTGCTCCCTTTGTACATTTAAGGCCCAAGTCTCTGCCGCACTCTGTATTTCATATTTCCTGAGAGGTCAACTGACAAGTACAGAAATCCTTTAGTTTATAAGCGCCAGACAACAGGGGGATCTGGGGGCATGCTCCCTCAGAAAATGTATAAATCTGAAAGCCTTAAAATGCCATTTCCAGAAATCTCAGGCCAATGGCTGAGTAGAAAAACTTCCTAAAATTGTTTGTTTTCTTCTTAACTTTGACAAAAAGATCATTGTCATCAGCTGTATTTTCAAAATTAACAATTACTGTCACACTCCTTTTAATGCTTGCAAAATACAACACTGGTTTCTTACAAAGGACCAAAACGTGCACTGTAGTTTTATCTTCGGTACATTTATGCTTCGTGAGTTAACAGTCACCTCGGTGGGGAAAAGATAAGTCATGAGTGTCTCACTGGATTATGGTGTAAAAGAATCAACGAGTTAGCAGCAAATTGTTTGATTTGGAAATGCTGGAAAAATATAAAGCCCTCGGACTGAACAGGCCAGCATTGTTATTTGATTTAAGTTTGTAATTCTTGCCTCATTCATCATGACTGCAACTTGGAATTGACCAAGTTAAGCGGTTTGTTGATCTGCTGAAAACATTATGATAGTTTTACAAAAATGTATTTCCATGCTCGTTGGCTTGTGAGAGCAGTTCTTCAAAATCAGGATACTTACGTGCAACTGAGGTCGAGTCAGGATTCGGGCTTCTCAAGTAAAATCGGCACATTCTGACCTAACTCTGGTCGGTTGGACACTCGGCTTTGGTTATTGGGAGTCCGGGGGCATGCTCCCCCAGAAAAAATTAGAACTTTTAGGTTTTTAAACTGCTGAAAATGCATTGAAAATGTCAATTTTACCATCACCGTATTATTTTAGTATCACTTAAAATCTTTTACAGTCCAATCAGGCAGACCTTTTTGGCTCTTGGGGGGGGGGGGGGGGCACCCCACGCATCCGGATCCCCAACCTGCCTATGGGCCTGAGGGTGTGAATGGTGATTGATGATAAGTGTGATTTTATCATTAGGTAGGCCCTTCCAACCCAGCTCGTATGCCGAGCATGCTGTTACTCAGATGCTGGTGCCAGTGGTAGAGAGTACTGCCATGCTGCCCTACGACATCCAGCTGTCCGTCATGACGCTTGCTGTCAACACCATGATGGAAGCTTGGAGCAACTACATCTTGAAGGAGGAGATCATCTTCAGGTCCGTTGTGTAGTGAGTTTGCCCTGACATTTTATTACAAACCCCTCCAGTTTAATACAAGCCCCACCAATTTAGCACAAGTCCCTCCAGTTTAATACAAGCACCTACAATTTAACTCAAGCCCCAACAATTTAGCACAAGTCCCTCCAGTTTAATACAAGCACCTACAATTTAACTCAAGCCCCAACAATTTAGCAGAAGCCCCTCCAGTTATAACCCACTGCTGTTTAATGCAACGAGTATAACACATGGTCGACCTCGGTTAGATAAAAGTTGGTCATAATCGGACTGTCTGTCTAACCAACAGTCTGCCTATTTACTATAATATAACTTGAGAATAAACTATCTACCGACCTACTTGCTAACTGTATAAATCTAATTTTTTTGAAAACGAAAACGAAGACATGACTAAAACCTGAATAAAGTAGCACACAAAATGTGGTAAAAACGGCATATTGAAAGACAAGATTTCTTTTAGTTTCTATGGTGGACAACAGATCCAACTGGACTTCAACCACGTGAAGTCGTGGATCTCGTCCGAGGCGAGTGGCCTGGCAAGTGAAATCCAGAGCCACCTGCTGGGGCTAGACGTGTTCAAGCACTTGGACGGCGCCGTGCACCTGCTGATGCTGCAGCCCAGGAAGAAGAAGCAGAGCGCTAACGAGCTCGACGTGGAGCTGGAATCCAACAGCAGCACTGTGAGCAGCAGCTCGGTCATCTCGTCGCTGTCGGGCGTGGACATGGAGGGGTACGATCTGGACGTGTTGAGCGACACCTCCATCCCCAACAGGCAGCAGTGGCTCGACCTGAGACTGAGGGGGGGAGGGAAGTCCAAGAGGGGGCTCATGCCTTTCTGTCTGAGAACACAGGAAACAAAGTGAGGGTTAGCGCCTAATATGAACACTAAGCTTGTAGTTTGAGGTCGTCCAGCGGGAAAATGCTCAGTGAATAGCAGATTGCCCATTTCAGAACGACATTTCCCCTAAGTCGTGTGAGTATAGAAGTTTTCGAACACAGTTAAGTAAGATGTTACACCTTGCGAGCACGTTGGTAAAACGATTGCGATCGATTTTTCATTTGGTAAGAACTGCAAACCCATCAAGTCTCAACTGAGATGTTAAGGCTTCTGGGTGTTAACCCAAAGTTTGGCCGTTAGAACGAAAGCTCGTGAAAGCTGACAACACTAAAGAAGAGTTAGCAAAGCGATAGATGTAATATATTCCAAATCAGTGAATAAAAAATGCTGAAAGTTTCCATTTTTTTCCAGAGAAAATTATAGAAAAGTAAGAAAAAAATGTTTACACTTGACGCTCACTCTATTTCGCGCGGAGGTTTGTAAAGAACCCGATATGTCGCTTCACTCTTGTCAACCTTAAGCTGAACAAAAAAAACCCCGTTGAAACAATTTTGCTGTTTTTCTTTGAGCTTTAAATCGTAACTGCGTCCTTTCAGTGTTCAAAGCGTCTTTCCAGTTGTCCGTTCTGGCCGGTAGAAAAGGACTGGTTCTGACCAGTTTAAATGGAAAGGTCCAAGGTGCGCGTTCACTTTTTCCGCTACAACTCTCCAAGTTCCCGCGCTTTAGCCGACAGGAGTGGGAGAGGTGAGTGGCTCTGATCCACGGGCAGAGCCATTTTGGCCAGAACCAGTTCTGAGAGCTCGTCTGTTCATTTTAAGAAGTGGCTGGTCTGACCTGCCAGACCGGAGAAATGGAAGCGTTCTTAGACAACGGAAAATGTTTCCGTTGAAGTCGCGCGTGCAAGCGTGAAATGGCATGCCCTGAATAATACGAGTTTGAGCAGCCAATCAGAGCACGAAAAAAAGTGCCATTCGCTGGATTACCAGAACCTTTTGATTTCTGGTTGTGTCTTACGTTTTGGCTGAGCAAAATGTCGAGGCAGACTGAAGATGCATTTAAAGGCAAAGTGTTTCACTGTAGTGAAAACTCTCGGTGTGTTCATTGCATTCCAGTGGCTTTTTTTCTGAAGCAGTTGCTAGACTTTGGGTTTAATCCTGTACTTTAACAATTTTAGGATCATTAACAAGTTAGAAATGCATGAAAGTCATTCAAGACTTAAGAAACCGGAACATTGCCAAAACTAATTAAAAGACTGTTCAGTAGTATTTAGTTTGTATCAAAAGAACAACTTATTTATTCTGGGTTAGAACCCAGTTGTTACTACCAGTGAACACAGATCTACTCGGATACCCAGTAAAGCCTGGTTTTCACTGAAACAGGGAATAAGAAAGTACCAGGACAACAGACCTGTTCTGCGTTGGAACTGCCTTAAATTGGCAAAGTGGCAACAAGTCTTTGACAAGTTTTTCTCAAAATGCTTCAGGTCGCCATTAGTCAACCAAAGTTTCTTCAAATCGAGCTAGTTCCTGACCATTACCCACAAAGCGGGCCTGCATGTTTTCTCGGACAGAAACAAAAGCTCAGAAAAACTCTTTATGGCTTTGTGAAGAAATATCGTGATTGGCTCATATTTATTTTCTGCTACTTCTTTAGCTTTTCTGCCTGGTGATTGGACATTTGTCACGCGTTCGAAGTAGACCAAACAGTGAGTACGGTCCTCACGGCATTTGTGACAAGGGTAACCACAGTGACTTGAAGTTTTCACTCTTGTCTCAAATAAATCATGAAAGAAGCTTACCTTGGTCAAACGAGTATCCTACTAGCCAATCGATGAGCACCGTTGATAACCTTTGTCAGCAGTAAAATTGTTAACACTTTGAGACCTACTTTAAGACCGCTGGTACATTGAGGTGAGCCGCCATTATGTTCCTCGAGATGGTGCCGTTTATCTTGCCCTTTGCCGTTTCAGTTTCTGCCGTTTACGATTGTTTCACCTGGGTGAAGTTAGTCTTCTGCTTGCGACTCTGCTTCTGTCTAAGTTTCAGTCAAGTGAAAACCAGGCTTGATGCTGGATGACTGCTCTCAAACGCTTGTGTCATTACTTGTTTTCAAGCAGATATAGCATTATTTTGTTTTTCTGTGGCCTGTTAGAAAGAAACGTACACCTATATGTAGATGTAGGCGGATAAATGTAGACAAAACTTAACATATCAGGTTTATAAGTAAGCGCAAGATAGTGTTTGATGATTGCAAAGTTTTGGTCTTATCAACACTTTCAAATGTTTTTCGAAAAGGTTAGAAGAAACTTGATTCATAATTTATAAGGAATGAGTGTTTGACTTGAATTACCTCTCCTCAAATAGTTTTTTTCATCGACCTCTTGAGTTGTTACTGAGTTTGAGAAATGGTCTCCACAACTGTAAGTGCAAGATGTAGTGTCATACTGGTTATTTATCTATGCATGAGCGTTGCATTAAATGTTATACGTAAAAACAAAGAACCCCATTGTTCAGCACAAGCTGAAATTGTTAAAGTTGATCGATTTCTAAAGTACAATACAAAGATTAAGTATTATTTTTAAGCTAAAGAATATTATTTTAGTGTTAAATTGACTTCAGAGTTAAATACTGTATAAATTATTAAGGAATATACATAAAAGCTTGGTAAAGTACCCAATATTTGTATTTTTTCTTGGATCGGTGTAGTTGTCTGTTGTGTCAGGTTTGTGGTATGAAGAAGGGGAATATGTTTATTTATTTTTTCCTCTGCGGTCACAGTAACAAATACTGAATTGTGATTGGTTCTTAGCGTGTTCGTGAGCGGGCAAGATTTTCCCATCTCTGACCACGGTCACAGTAACCTGCGCTGCTTCGCCTCTGGTTCGCCTCTTGATGTGCTTGTCCGTTGGAGGAAGAAATAAATAAGTTATTTACTGGCTTATGGTCGGTCAGCATATTCAGACCTCGGTCACAGTTTTTCCCTATACGGACCTCCCAGCCGGTAAATAATATATATGTGTGTGTGTCATTCCCTGATCTAAGTAGTTCTTTCTGTCACCAGTTTGTTTACTCGCAGACTAAGAGAAGTATTAAGGGATCTGTGAACAGTATGAAAAGAGTGTTGTATAGATTGCATAAACCAATGTTGGGAGCGGGAACAATATCACTTTCAACCCACCGTAAGCCCTCCCATGTATAGCCCCGCGGCTTACAAGAAAATTAATTAAGCCTCTTCCCCCTTCTAAATATGATGCCATCCAACTGCTAACAATGCTTGGGGTCGTTATCAGGTGATCTCCGTGTGTGTGTTATAGAACATAGCTGACAATTTTTCGCGCGCTTTTTGTATTGCGCGAGCGTGCATCTATAATCTCGATAGACGCACGCCCGTGCGTCTATCAGATCGCGTGATTGCATTCAACTAATCAAAATGTTCAGAATGATTGAGGAGAGTTCTGTATTTTATCAGTTTTTTTAAAGTATCAATGCTCTATTCACCTCGAAGAACAGTCGGCTTTAAACCTATCTAGCCTGGGCTTTTTTGAGCACTCTCAACTTCGGGGTGGGGGGGGGGGTGCTAATTCCGTCCCCCACCATAACTTTTTATCATTAATGCAAATTAAATGAAACTTTGCACAATTATTAATTAGTGTGAGCTCTACATTATGGCGGTGTCCCTTTTTTAAAATATATTCTGACGTAGGCCTTGGCGGATTGTGCTCCTAAAAGTGGCATATTATGCTACTAGCAGTGCTGGAAATTTTGCCAAATTATGCCAGAATTCCCAAATTATGCTCCTGATTTCCGAAATTATGCTCACAAAATGACGTAGATTCTGTGCATATAGGCGCGCAATAACGACACCAAATTATGATGTTTTTCAAATAAACTGTTGTTGTAAATTTATTTGTGTTTAACGTTTTATGGCAGTTTGTCTCGGCCCCTGAGCTGCCCAAATCAACTGCTCGCATCTCTAAACCATTTGTAAAATACATTTAACGACTAAACGATCACATTTTTAGATACTAACTGAACAAAAAGAGTTAAGTACTCTCTTGATTTAAACTTACTCAAACTATAGCGAACAAAATCAATACAACTTTCAAATTCAATTTATTCATGTAGAAAAAACACCATATTTACAAAATTTTGTGAATTTATTCTCCAAAAAGTGCTAAAATTTGCTAATTATGCCGTGGTAGTGCTCGTTTAAGAAATTATGCTTTTTCCTCCAAAAATTATGCTAGCACAATCCGCCAAGGCCTATTCTGACGTCGTGAAATTGATGTTTTGATGTAATTTCAGTAATTTGAGACAGTAGAAAATATTTTTATATCAAACCAATGGAATCTACTTTTTTTTGCAAAGGGAAGTAAAAACTAACTTTTTGATGTTACGAACTGCTACTGAAATGCGGAATGACGTAGGGATGACGTCACAAAGTGTCTATTTCAAATGTATTCATTCAATGAATGATAATTGGTAAATACATACCAGCGACGTCGCGACGTAAACAAGTTATTTTTCTGTTATATTAATTTGTCCAATTCAATTATCTCTCACTTCTATACAATAGTACAACAATATGTGATATGGTATGCTTTTCGCTTGTGGGCCTTGATGTTTAGTTGACGTGTCAATGAGTTCCAAGCGTTAGCCCTTCGACGGATTGCGGAGCAGAAGTTGTTTCAATCAATTTAAGAAAAACAAGAGGCTGTATCAACAGCCTTACTCGGCCTAACTTATTTATTTTTTATTTATTTCTGACATTTGCGGCGATTAACTCTATGAAACGTCAGCTACATAGCCTGCTGCCCGGCTCGTTTGCGTCCCCCCCCTGCTTTTTTTGCGTCCCTCAGTATGATGGGGGGGGGGGGGCTCTTTGAACCCCCACCACCGTAGTAACTTTTTTTGCAATAAAAACTATTGAAGAGAGATTTTCACAGTTGACAGATCGTATCTAGTTTGTTAAATTCCTCCTTTTAATCAATGATGTGACGTCATAAGACGTCACAGCTACGTCATTACTGCCAAAAATTTGGATTTTGACAAAATCTAGCTTACCATAAGAAGAAAAGTTTAAAGAAGTTTCTGAATTTTAAAACCACAAATAAACGATACAAAAAAACACTATCTTAAAAGAATTTTTTTTAACGCAAAGCCTATATCGCCAGCGAAAGTTCAGTGTTCAAACCACACATTAGCTCATAAACTAGAACATTGATATTTTACTGAAAGTCTTTGTGTTACTAAAACAGTTTTATTCCTGTTTGAAACGTTTCAAATACAAATCAACCGGAAAAAGCATTAAATTTTTAAGAAAGTGCAAAGTATATGACTGCCTTCTTGGATTTGAAAAACGGCATAGCGCAATACCTATGACGTCACTGGTCACGTGGGAAATCAATTAAATTATAGAAATTATTGATTAATTGGCTTTGAGACTAAGAATTTGCAATCGTTTTCAAAACTTTGTTGACTTTTGGAGAAAATCATTAGAAAAAAAAACTTGAGAAAACGTGGTATCAAAAATTGGGTTGTCATGGCAATAAATGACACCTTTGACGCAAAATCTCGTTCTCCAAGACAAAATTTGGATGGTATTAGTTAAATATCAAGGAAGTTCTCAAAAGTTGAAAACGGCGCGGGTACTTTGAACCCTCCCCCCCAGTCTGAATAGGGTTAATACAGCCTCTTGTTATTATTATCATTATTATTATTTTAAAAAGTATGTATAATAATCTTTATTTCAACAATATTCTAAAACTTAAAAAAGGCTAAAAATCCTCGTTACTAGAGTTATATGCAGTGAGACATTTAAGAGAAAAGATCGAAACCAAAAAACCTAAACAATCAAATGTCAATGTCACTTCTAACACCATCTCTTGTGCCTAAAATTTTATATGTAAAAAATTTCCGCTGCATTCACATTTAACTTAAAATCTTCCAGTCCTTCATTCTCCCTATGAAAAGGTGTCTTAGAACCTCTAACGCTCAGGTGGACGGATCTAAGGATCTCAAATGATAATCGGGCTCTGAGCCAAGTTATCACAGATGCATATTTCTCGTCATTCTTCTTTGCCAGCTTCTCTGCCAGTCGTTTCAGAAACATTTGGCATTCGCTGCCCACACCACCATTGATGCGAAAGACAAGGGGTGTAAATGAGCCTATCTCGACGTCTAGTAATCTTTGTTGGTGTTTTCGCTTCTTCTCACTCTCCTACTCTTTGAAGATATCTGCCTATGGCTTTTCCTGGTTATTCTTCGAGTTAACATGCGTCATTCTTTTATTATTATTACTATTATTATTATTAATATTATATATTAAACCGCAACAATTACTGTGATTATCATGATTGTTGTTATTATTACTATAACTGGTGTCTTAGCTGTAGTAGATGGGCAGTTTTTTTTTAAGGACGAGATACTTTTGACCTGATTGTATTCACGGGTGAACGAGCTTAGGTTTTATGACTCAACAGCTTGAATCTTCAACAAGTTGTTCCGATTTGCTCCATTGGTGTTTTATAAAGATGACACTTCGCTTTCTCGGGAAATGATTTGGTCTGATGGATTGTCCTCTGGGCTGTCAGTTCTTACCACTGCGTTTTCCTCTCTCTGTTTCCAGCAAGTAACAAGAAATGAGTTGAATGTTATGAGGAATCAGTAAACACTGAATTTGACATTGTCAACACTGAATATGCTTCCACGGACTTACCATAACTCTGGGCATGCATAGACACTTTAAAATATCTTTAATGCATTTTAATACATTTTAAATATGTCTTTTTAAATGTTTGCTTTAAAAACACATTGTCTTTAACAATCAATCATATCTTTATATTATTATAGTAGTATAGTTTCTCCTTTTTATTTTAAAGTTTTAATTTATTCAGTTTTATAGTGCAGCTTTGAAATTATAATAAACTTGTTGATCATTCTGTCAAAACCCACTTCCGCTTGCGATTCCCTTGTACTTGGCCCAATATTGTTCCAAATATGGGTACAACATGGGCCCAATTACGTGGCTCAGTCAACTTTCGGATTTCATGCAGTGCGGTCAGCAACAATCGTGTCAGCAAATGGAAAGAACTCCTTGCAGGATTTGAAATTAGATTATTCAAGAGAACAAATTTGATTTTCCTTGATCGTTGATGACCGGAGTTCTCTGCTGGTTGCTCTTGTCACGTTGGTCATGTCATTATTCGGTGAAGCTCTTTGTTCCAACGTATCAGCGCCAGTCGCTCTCTCCTTTACAACAGCAACGATCTCTGGACTTCTGTGTTTGTTGACTGTACCAGGAAATCTACTGGTTCTGTTGGCAGTGTATATAGATCCTTACAAGGAACTGAAGTTTCCATTTAACTACTTCATTGTCAATTTAGCGATGACGGATCTCATTGCAGGACTAGTCGTCGATCCAATTGCGTTTGCGTTTCATGTCAAGGAGGGAGAAGGTACATTGGATGCAAACTTGGCCATCATTCACATGCCATTTTTTATCACTTGCACAGCTAGTGTGCTCAGTCTCGGAGCTTTAGCGATTGAACGTTATCTTGCTGTGCAGTATGAGGTGAAATACCGTACTGAACTCCGTCTCAAGCCAATGAGGGTACTGGTTGTGTCCCTTGTAATATGGACCTTCTCTTTAAGCTTTCCCTTTATATATTTCAAGACCGGATATATTGGATATTCATTTGTGTTTAATCACACAGCCGTGATCTTGACATTTGGAATTCTTATATTTACATACGTGAGAATATTTAAGAAACTTCGTGGCCGTGTCAGAGAGTGGGACAACCTGGCAGACAAGACACGTGAGAACCAAGCACGACGGCAGGCAGTTCGCGACCAACAGAAGGTAACCAAGACTTTACTCATAATGCTGGCTTTGTTCGTCTTCTGTTACCTTCCGCCTTTGCCTTTCTCGTACATTATGAACTTCTGCAGCTCCTGCAGCTGTGACGTCATCCATGTAGCACGTGACCTGCAGCTTGTCTTCGTCTTGCTCAATTCAAGTCTCAACCCGATGGTAGTGTTTGCGGGGAGATCGCAGAAGTTTCGGCGAGCATTCATCAAGATTGTGACGTGTGGCAAGCTGCATAACGGAGCTAATTACCCTGAACCATACTCGCAGTAGAGCGAGTTCGTTTGAAGCGCGTAAACTCCTAAGTGTTTCCTCCTTCCATTCACGCGGTAAAAGTGATAAATATAGTAGCATCAAATCAGGTCAGGTAAAAATCTATAAAGCGTATCGCCAAAATCTATAAATCCAAATCGGTAGTTTTCCGAGGTGAACAGACCTTTGGTAAAGGCTTATTCAAGCCTTTTACCTCCTTTGAAATTACCTTTTATTTACGTTGTGTATATCATTGTTTAATGTATAGTATTTAAAATATGTATTTTTTTTTGTAAATAGTATTATTTACTTATTACCTGATAAAAACGAGTGTAAATTCCTAATTCTTGTAAAAAAAGTACTAGTATAGTCAGTATGTATTATTTCTCGAGGATATACATAACTTTTACACCGCCGGTTTCTCTATCAACGATCAAACACGAAAACCTGACGGTTTATTTAGACTCAAGGCGTTTCCTTACATTCTATTACATACACACTATACTTAATAAGCTCAACACACAAACAGCACATTCAAGCAAAAATTGTGGCTAAATTGAACAAAAATTTGTACAAAATGAATGTAAAATAAATAAAGTTGTTGTTGCTGTTGTCGTTGCAACTGAAGGTAGACACGTAATAATAATGTAACAATAATAGTTTATTTTAGATTCTATTAGAGTCGGCTATAAGCTAAATTAACGGGTTTGATCAACAAAAGTTGATTTGTTATGTTTCTCGCCTGTGGGATATGGCGTTTAGCTGACGTTTCGAGCGTTAGCCCATCGTCGGAGCAGTCTGCTGGAAAGCTAAAAAGTGTTGGTCTGTTGCGCATGCGATGTGAAAGTAAACTCTGAAAAATAAAAATTTTAATGGTCCACCGTGGAGTTGAACCCGTCTCCTAGTGTTCGCTAGGCGAGCGCTCTAACCATTGGCAACGAGGTACTTGATAAGCATTAGATCAATTGCTTTGTATATAACGCGTCGGAGTCTGGGTACCAAAGTTGAGCCCAAAACTCCGATGATTTGCTCAGATGAATAAATTTGTTTCTGGTTTCTTTTAAATATGCCGTTGCTCTGCTTGTTCGTTAAATCACAAGCAGACAAATTTAACAGTGCGAGTTGAACTCGGAGTCGTTTTCAAACGTCATGAAATTTACACGCTCATTGATTCCATGCAGGTACAGATATATTTACTGTAAATGTAACTTGCAACGGCCGGTTATCGGCGTATTTGAGCGATCGCTGGAAACGTCTAAAAGCCGTCTACAGTTTCTATCTTATGACCCCAAGAATGTATCAAAATATAGCCAGACAAGTAAAATTTACTTATCTAATGGTTTTTGTGCTGTCTCGTGTGATTTTAGTGGGGTATTGGGAAGGATGGAAGTCGCCCCCCAAGAAACAGGAAAAACAATTGGATAACGGCTGGCCTCCCGGGGGGGGACTCCAATATAAAAAAGGCGGGGATGCTCGTCATACCTCTTAGGGGTTAAAATCCTGGGTTGTGGTACCACTTAGGGTGTTCAAAGAAAAAAACTCACATTTGCATAAAACACGGCACCTTTTAGGGGTGCCACGAATTAAATGATACTTCATATAAACATCGGAATTAACTACGTGTAGCTCTAATTTAAAACATGATACCATTTAAGTTTCTATTTGTTTTCGAGATTATATCAAACAAAACAGTCGCCGCCAGGTAGTTACAGATTGTTTCAGACTCAGTTCTTTATTTGCTGCCGGCGGGGTGTCTTTCGAAAAACGTTAAAAATATCTGTCATCTTCCTATAACATCTGAGCAGCGCTTCGTTTTGTTATTGTATTAAACAATTTGGAAATACCAAAAGCCGACACTTTCTTCACAGAAGAATTATTCTCTTGAAAACATGCGGGAACCCCGGGGCGGGAACACTCTTTAGCACTCCGTTACACCTTTACGCCGCCGTTCCTTTATCGTGATCCCACGCCGGCAGTGAACAAACCATTTTGACAAGAAAAGCTGAACTTGTTTTTTTTTTTAACAAGTGACAATGAATGAGCGAAGATTTATGAAAATGCTTTCCAAAACGACTTATAGCAGAAAATGTTTGATGCTTTTATCTTTATTGCTATTAAATTCATTGAAATTAACTGTTTGTCTCTATGCCTCTGATTGGTACCTTTTAGGGGTAAAACTCAGCTTAAGCCACACCCAGATTGGTACCTTTTAGGGGTTCAATTGCAATTTTCCGACGAGCATCCCCGCCTTTTTTATATGGGAGTCCCCCCCCCCCGGGGGGGCTGGCCTCCAAAACCATCGTCAAATTTCTGCAACTTCAAACGCTCGCTCGCCAGCCAGCCTCCGGCATGTTGAAGAAAGACTTTTTTACACGAAATCTAACAAGAAATTTTGAAACCCGGCTGCTCTTTCCGCCTGAATTAGTCGCTTGAATTTACAAGTTCAAGATATGTGCTGGACGACTCAACTTGGTTTCAAAATTCAAACCACTTCGTCAACAGTTGTCAAATTCAAACATTACACAGACACCGAGGTAATTTTTTCGCTGTTATCGGTAATCTGACCTCGGTGTCTTTGTAATATGTGATGTTTAATTCCTGTGGTATTACAAATAGCTATGCATTAGCAAGTAGATCCATCAACACTTGCAGTTTGATTTTAAACCAACGCAAAACTTTCCTAGCGTCGCGTCCTATCTCTGTTTGTTACGGTTACGTCATAAGTTAAGTTTGGGTCGCTAACTAAAATTCTGCTCTCGGCCTGTCTGAACCAGCCGTGCGCCAAATAATAATTTCATTGAATATCTTTTGAAATGTGATAAACCTTTTTTAAAACTGAAGAATCGTACATTCATTAAATCAGAAGAGAACCGAAATACTCTGAGGAAGGTTGTAGTTGCAACTGAAAATTCAGTTTATAAAAAAAGTCATGATGACTGATCGCTTGTGGAACACAGAATTAAAACGTGTTTTAAAAACAACAACTTTGCGAGTTTATTGTTACAACTTATTACATATTCAAGCTGGTTTATATGTCATACGATTTGTAGTGAACAAGTGAGACCGAAAAAAATGTTTTTTCTGGGTTGACAAGTAAGCTGAATACGGGTTTGACCGACAAAGGTCTTGAAACGTTGATACGGTATGTTTTTCACCTGTGGGTCTTGATGTGTAGCTGACGTTTCGAACGTTAGCCTTCGACTGAGCAGACGTTCTTTCAGTCAATTTAACTGAGAACGATTGCTAAGCCACGGGCAAGATATGGGCCGAGTTAGGCTGTTAACACAGCCTCTTGAATTTATTAGTGTATCCTCGGCAAAACCGATATAATTCAAAAAACCCTATTAGCCTATTAGATGTTAGTTAACAACTATCCCCCGAAGTGGAGGTGAATAGTGAAATATATTCTACCGAGCCGCGAAGCGACGAAGTGAATATTTTTCACTAGGCACCGACACTGAGGGGGATAGTTGTTTTAGTATTAACCAAACAGGTGGATTTTGTGT
>JAOBRG010009018.1:0-23926 GCA_027574985.1 Umimayanthus nakama | reverse complement strand
CCCCCCCCCCCCCCCCCCCCGCCCAAACACTACATCAGTTGTTCTGTCCCTCACCTTATCCACACAGGTCGAGCCTTCGTAACACGGGTCTGACAGGCACTCGTCGATGTTCTTCTCACAGTTTTTGCCAACGAACCCCAGCGGACAACCACAATTGTACCCATCCTTGGCGTTTGAGCATCTCCCCCCATTTATACAGGGATTGGACGCACAATCGTTCAGTTCTGGTGAAAAAAACCAGCTCTCAGATTCATTAAACATCCAGTTTTTTAAATAACTAGCTCACAGTTCCATTTATTAATTTAATTTAAATTTAGTTTAGTGATCTTTGGCCCTTTCGTAATGCAGCTAACGTAAAATGTTTCATCTTAAAATAAGCCGCAACTGGTGTTCCTAAGGCTGTCAAAAAAGTACGGCAAATTCAGCAACTTCCAGTTGAACTTAAAACTTGTATGCGGAAATGTCTAAATTGATTTAGCTGCACTTCTTATCAAAATGTACATAACTACAGCTCACCCCGATTTCATCTAGTCTCTTCTTACTCTGCCCAAATCACTCTCATTCCAACAAAAACCCAGCCCAGCCGACCCTACATGATCCCAGCTCCCCTACAATACCCAACTCCACCCTCATTCCACGAAAACCCAGCCTAACTGACTCGCCTTACTTGGTCTCAGCTTACCCTGTTCTACCAAACCTCATCCTCATTCATAGAAACCCTAGCCTAGCCGACCCTATTTGATCTCAACTTACCATACATTAACCGACTTCACCCTCATCCAACGAAAACCAAGCCCAACTCGCACTGCTCGATCCCATGTTACTCTACACTACCCAATCTGCACCCTTTTCCCACGAAAACTTACCCCCTTCGTCCCTCGCCCAAACTGGGCGTCTAACTATTCCTTGCTTCACAGATTTTATTTAACAAAACATTGACTCTCACGACAAAATCATTATGAATTTCCTTTTACGTTTTAGTGACAAGTGATTTCTTTATTTGGATTCAGGTGAGGATAAGCTTTCAAGATCACGGTATAGAAGATAATTTTGCAGACAAAATAGAGAAAACATGTTTATTCTTTTCCGAGTTGTCTTTTTCCTTCTTTCCTTCTCTTTTCTTCTTTCATTGTGTCTGGGTGTGCTTTAATTGTGCTTGTCATCATTTTCGAACTTGAATCCAAACCGAGCTGAGATGCCGGACTGGTGTATTCCCCTGGGTGATTTCCGGCATACTTGTCTTAAGTCAACACACCCCAATTCTCAATCAAATTGTACATTCAGTTTTCCCCTCATCTACATTTATGTTAAAAAAATTTCTAACGTTTTGTTTTTGTAATACCTTTCTAGGTACACAATAAAGCTTTTGTTGATGAATTCAGAGGTTCCGAAATGTAACCTATTTAGCGAGACTAACGGCATTAGTAATGCTTTGTTAGTGTTGCTCGGCGTTTGATGAAACAGACCCAGTAGCTTACCAACGCACTGTGAGACGGAGTCTGAGCCTGTTCCGTAAGTACTGAGTTTTCCAGGACATGGGGGGCAAATTAACTGGCCAATGTGATTCGTGTATGTTCCTCGGGGACAAGGTGTGCAAGGCTCAACACCGTTTTTCGAAAATGTTCCGGGAGCACATTTCACTAATAAAAAAGGTTAGAAAATAAATTATTGCAACAATAACAATAACAAAAATAATAACAATAACAATAATACTACACAGGAGGAACCCTACAGCGATTAGACACCGATGTGTACAGCGCTGTAGCAGCAAAAACGGGAACAATGTTGTGACAGCCGTGGCAGTGACAGTGCTGAGGTAACGATGTGTGCATTAGTGTAACAGCGCTTTCAGTTGCTACTACTTGACAGTGATGTGCACATTAAGTCACACTTAAATTTTCAGTACCGCTTTCAGTCACTTTTTTATAATCTCTTGCAAATGTTCCACCAAAATGTGGGGGAGGGGGGGGGGACCGCGGCCCGTCCCGCCTCTCCCCTAAATCCGCGCCTGACAGCGCTGTTAGCTGACACCGATGTCACAAACCAAAACGTTTTAGCCAACTAAACCGAGTGCTTACTTCCGCAGTCACTCAAACTTCTGGCCGCTTCTACTGCAGTAAATGTACCCAACGGACAGCGAACGCACGCTTTGTTCCTCTTCCCCACAGAATAGGTTCCGGTCGGACATGCGTAGCACTTGGCAACTCCAGTGTCCGAGTAGAATCCTGGCCCACACTCATCTAAACAAAAATTGTCAGTTTCAAATGTTCGATTAATTCTTCATGTTTCAATTAGTTCATCATGTTTACTCTGTCGACAGTCACAAGGAATGGGTTGGTGAAAGAGAGTGGAAATAAGAGAGTAATGGAACAAAATTCACCCCATTAAGATACCTGGCCTTTTCATTCATTTTACCCAGAGCTAGCCGCATTTTAACCGCAAAATAATTTTTTAACTTGCTCTCCGCCGCAACATTATAGGCCCTTATATATTTATTTTTTTTAGATTTTTTTAATGTCTTAATATAGTAAATTTTTATAATTTGTATTTTAAAACCTAACATGAAATACCATTGTATGTATTTTTAAAAAATGGTAAATAAAGTGTATTATTATTATTATTATTATTATTATTATTATTATTATTATTATTATTATTATTATTGTACACGGGAAAAATTACCTGGAGGAAATTTTCCGACAAAATCTTAATTACAAAATGAAACAATATATCTCACTAAATGAAATTTTTGCAGTATGTGATTAGCACCTCTATCGAGAATGGGTTCGGAAATGCAGAGTTATTTGACACAGAACTTTTATGCCGCGTGTCACAAGAGAATCAAAAGTTGTACCACTAACATGAAACAATTGCCTAGCACCTTCCGAGTTAATTAACAAATTTCAAATACGGAAAAAAATTGTTAGAGTAACCGTTATTTCACTCATTCACTGGTTGGTAAAGGCTAATACTGTTATTCTTTTAAATGTTGGGTGAAAAGCTTAGTATATTCACCTCCTTTTCGCAGAATAATTGCTCACTAGTCACCTTCGTTTTGGGAAACTGAAAAAACACATAATAAGAGTGTAGCGGCTAACCTCTACAAGATGTGACGTTTTCGGACCTGTTATTGTAGGTCCATTGGCCAGCAGGGCAAGACGTGCACTTCAGCGCGCCCTCCTTGTTGTTGAAGGTACCTTCTGGACACACCTTGCACTTCTCGGAATCGTCATCAAAGTACGAGCCGACTGGACATCGAACTTGAAATGCAGGTAATGATGAATGTCAAGTTACTCCCATTGGGAAGCTTAATTAAACTTGCGCTTAAAAAATCACTTCAAAAAAAAGTTTCCTTTGTCTACATAAACTTGATGTTTCTGAAGAGTTCCATTAGTTTATCGAAAGGTCGGGTCGCCCCATGTAAGGTAATCCGGAATCCAGAATCCAATATTTTTTTGGATTTGGAATCCAGAATCCACACTATGGAATCCCGAATCCAGACCAAGGAATCCAGAATCCAATATTATTTTGGCTTTGGAATCCGGAATCCACACTATGGAATCCGGAATCCAAGGGCTGGAATTCGGAATCCAAAGCGTGGAATCCAGAATCCGAAAATGCCATGGACTACTTTACATGGGGCGAGTCAGGGACATGTACCCTGAGTTAGATGCAGACCTACAGTTGTGAAAACACATTTTACAAGACATCGTCACTTAAAACAGACCCTCGATAACTCGATGAACAAGCTACTGTTCGAACTTTACGCCATTAGACCTGTCCCAGTTGTGCTGATAAAATGGTAAAAGGTTGCTCCTTTGACAACCAAAACGTCAGTGTTTAAAAGCTCTAAAGGTTGCCCAAAATCTAACAAATCGTTATTTCAATGTTGGCAGTTGCTACTTAAGGTGACTAAACACAGTTATGAAATATCTGAGTCAGTATTTCTACCGTAACACGGCATCACGTCTTAGTGATAGAACTATTAGCCCAAATTTGGTACAGTTAAAATCTAATTACCGTTGACTCAACAAATGTAGGCGACTTCGTCAACCCATTCTCACGGCAACGCATCACATTAAAATCACCCAATAACACTTACTCCATCCAGTTTTACGGAAAAGCTGCTCATTAGATTTTTGTTTTAAATCGTGCATTTGTAAATGAGGTCTTGATGCTTTCATGACACGAACTTCACATGAAGTTGGCAAATAGTTTTATATTTTTTACAAAAATATGGATCACTAATTTCTGAGTCACTTTATCGATCTCCCCTGCCAGATTTCAGGTTTTTAGTTGTTGGTAACTGTGACGTGATCTCGACTGAAAACCCGTAAAACTTAACCCGAGGTTTTAATGACCATATTTTTTAGCAAAAATAAATGGGTTTGATCAACAAAAGTTGATATGGTGTGTTTTTCGCTTGTGGGATATGGTGGTTTGCGCGTTAGCCCTTCATCAGAGCAAACTGGGGGATTGTGGGGAAATCAGTGTTCAAATAGTTGGTAATAAATTTATGCGGATGGAAAAGTCAATCTGCTCCCGATAACTCAAACTCCCGAAAACTCGAATCTTTTCACATTTACCTTGGAGGTTAAAGTTGTAAGGAGTAAACTGTATATAATCACACTGTAAAAGGAGTCTCAACCTTATCGCAAAGAGAGAATTAGCTCAATAACTGTTTTGAGAACAGTTATTTAGAATTTACATACTGCATTTCTCAACATCTCCTTGATCCTTGTTGCATATTACATCCCATGAGTTACATTTGCCAACAATTGCTCCTTCTTGGTTGCAGTACCCCTCCGCGGACTTCAGTGCGAAATTGGTTACACTCACAATATCGAGGCCTGTGTTGGCTTTGAACTGGGTCCAAGGTGCCTGGAGACAAGATAAGATTCCATTAAATCACACTTTACCTGTAGCACTTGCAAACACTACAACTGTGCTCAACCAACTCGGTATAGTACCAATATTTTTAAAGTTCTTAGAATTGTAAGTGCCAACTCATACTCATAGCTATAGAATTGCACTTAAATCTTTTATAAGTAACTTTAGCTTGACCCTTTATATATTTTTTCTCCAGTTGCACTTAGAGTTGTCAGATTTGGCGGCAGTACTGCGGAGGACTTTAACGTTGTGCTACTTAATGATGTTGGCCATTTTAGCCGTGCAGCTGTAACTGACGTTACAGTTAAACAGCTTTTGAAGTACATGCGTTTTGCGAAAATGATCATTTATCAAGCATTTAAAACATCTCGCAACATTTTGCTGGACATCCTCACCATAAGGGTGGATTAAAAAAACTCGTATATCGCTCTGCATGCGTTTGCCTCGAGCCGACTCCCAAGATTGAGTGGAGCTTTACATACAGTATTGTGTACATGAAGGTTGACAGGGCTGTCGAGTTGGAAAACGTTTGTGTTTGAGATATTGTTTAAGATTGATTTAAAAGAATGTTTCGTCATCCCGATCTCTTTTATGGTCTGCTTGCCCGGTGCTTCGATTTCGGCTTCGTATACCGGATTATCCGTGAGACAGGCTCGACTAGGGTTCTTGCAGTTGCACGTTTTAGTGGGCTTTCTGTTGGTGCAGTGTTTAAGATTTTGTTCTTGTGTCTTCTGGTGATACTAGCCATGTTGTCGACGCAACTGTAACTGACCTTCACCGTCCCTCTATCGAAGATCTTCTGCGACTTTTTGTTTCGGAAATGCTTGTCATTCAGGCGTAAGAAAGCTCTTGTGACGTTTGTTAAACCATATTATTTTCCGGCCCCGGTTCCTCTTCTTTCCTCTGGTGTGCTGGTATTCTTGGTTTGTTTGTGGTTGGGCATATTTTACTGGAGATTTAAACCCGTTTGCCTTGAGAGCCTCATTGTGGGCTTTGGCTGCTTTTTCAAATTCTCCGTCGTCATAGGACAGACTTGATGTTCTTGCACCGATGGCTCCTGGCAGATGCTTTAGTACATTGGGTAGGTGATTGGACTTGCTATTAATGTAGGACGGAGGCTTTCCTGGTTTTCTATAGGTGTCATCGGGATGACGAAACTTTCTTTCAAATCAAGATTTAACAAGCCCTGTTAACCTCCGCCTGGGAATTGAAGATGTCAGAAGTCAATTACAAAATGAAGTGTTCAACTTTAAAACGTGAAAAAGTATACACCGCTGGTGGATAACAACGCAACCTCTGCCACAGTGAAAAGCTTTTCATTTTAAATGCAAAAAATGACAGCATCCTTAACAAAAGATCAAGTTGATTAATAAATGCCGGCACAAGAAAAAGTTTTATTCAAGCAACTTCAAACCAGCACAACTTAATTTATCTTTTAAACTGATGATCGCTTCGAGCGTGAAACGCGAGTTACAGAACACTATAGATAGTTTTTACAGATGTTATAGTTTTACAAAATGTTTTATCCATTTTCAAAACTTTATCAATTTTGTCTTTGCTCTACAAATCGTGTTAAGCAGTCTTTTCCTTAAGTGAACTCAATCATTCCACACAAAGTTATGTATGAATGTATGTGTGTGTATGTATGTATGTATGTATGTATGATTCAAGATTTGTAACGAAGGCTCGTCTTCAGATTGCAGAAACAAACACTTTTCTTCACTTGTGTTATCCAAATTCCTACCAAAAGAGGTGTCCAAGATGCAACAACCCAAGCAAAACCATATCACACATGCTGAATGAATGTATGGAGTTTAAAAACCTTTATGTTGCGCGACACAACCGAATTGTCAAGCTGATCGGAGAACAGATAGCAGCTGACAAACTAGACTTGTGACAAAATTGCTAAACCGGAAATGTTTGTGAATGAAAATGAGATTTCAGATTCTTTTCGGTTCAGTCGGTCAACCACCGAAAGACCTATTTCTTGCTAGTAAAAAAGGCAAAAAAGAAAGCTTTCATTGTAGAATTCTCAGTTCCCTTTGATCGATTCATCGACTCATGTTATCAGCATAAATTCAACAAATATGTAGAGCTTTGTAACAAGTGTAATGAATTAGGGTATCATACCAGAATCATCGTCCTTATCATAGGTTCCCTAGGACTTGTCAATAATAAATTTGTAAATGGACTCAAAGTGATAAGACTTACAACATCAAAGGCAAAAGCAATCGCAAAGTATGTATCGGTTAGTGCTTGGTCTAGCAGAATGCGTAAATGAATGCTACTGAATGTAAATTAATTAAGGTTACCGTTCATGTTGGAACGGATTAAAACTTCGAAATTGAGATTTTCCCAGATTATTAATATACATGAAATGAACTCCTAGTAGAAACAAATGTTTTTCAATACGCCTAATAGTTTGCGAGATATGACGAACGAAAGTTTTCACCGGAAAATAAAATTGCATGACGCGCGGTTTACTTTAGGAGTGAATTTCTCGAGACAAGTTTTGGCTCAAACTACAAAAATGTAAAGTTTCAATGCTCCCTCAATTTTTAATGTCATGCCGTCAAATTTTGCAAGTTGATAAAGTAGTAGCCAAAGACGAAAACTGTCCTGCAACTTTTTGAAATTCCGCTTCAATTGTTTTTTACGACTCAAACAGTGTAGTTTTTAAGCTGCAAATAGAGAATTTTCTTTAAATGCATGCAGAAAATTAAACACGACTTCAATCAAAAATCGCCAGGACAGAATTGGAGTAAAAACTGTGCTTAATCTCATGAACAAACTAAAATGGTTGAAATTGAAACTGACAGCCGCATTGATGTCTAGAAGTGAAATAAACAGTTTGAATTATGATGCTCGCATTCGTTTATAAAGCAAAATTTTTAAACAATGGTTTCACCATCACATAGATAACTTCATAAGCTATCCATTGATACATTGGTTTGTGGGTGTCCGATACGTATCAAGGAGTTATATACGGAAAACTAAAAACACCGCTCAAGGTGAACGGTAACGTTAAGTTGGTTTGCATTGTACCAATAAACGACTGAACAATGATTCAAGATGATTGCACCTACTTATGTATGTGTGTCTGTCTGTCTGTCTGTCTGCATACATATATATATATATATATATATATATATATGTATGTATGTATACTTATTATCAAGTCATGGACTATATATTTTTCTTCTTTATAGTATTTAGTGATCTTTAGGTATATGATTCTAGTTTTACTTTTCTAGAGCTCTACTACTAGTAAAAGACTGCTGGTTTAATATTCAAAATGGCTTAAAAGAAAGAAAGAAAGATGATGATTTACAGTTTGTAATGCATTCAGGACTTCTTGTCTAAACTGATCCACCACAGTTCTTCTGCTTTTAAACTTCTGCTGATTCACCAAGTCATCTGTGTTGGGTGGAACGCCCGAATTTTTGTCGATGTAGTTAATTTTGAAGTAGACCTTCAACATCAAGAACAAATCTGCATCAGTACTAACAATGGTGATGGTCACTATAAAGAGCTTTAAAGCACATTCATATGAAAAAGCGCTTTATAAGCACATCGCTTTACTTTTTTAGTGGTAGGGAGTGAGGACGGGTTAGGAGTGCTTGAGTCCAAGCTTGTATATGTTTTCTAATTATTTAAACATGAGCCTCGTTACAAGAATGAGAACAGTATAATATATAAAAAACTTACAGCAGGAAATTTGTTATTGAACATTTTGATTTGCATATGCGTGTCAATTTCTAAACGTGCATAAAAAGAATACATTCAACTCATTTAGACTGTGAACAAAATTGGTCAATAGTTTGATGGGGCTTACAGTCCCGGGGGAAGCAGTTCAGATCCAGCAATTACCAGGAGGGTTGGAGGGGGGAGGGGGTGGGGGAGGACATGCTTCCCCTTGGACAGTCAAATTTTGAAATTTAGCTTCTCTAAACTGCACATTCAGTGTATTCTCAAAGAGAATTAACGAAAAAATGAGCTGAAACTTACGGTAAAAGTTACATGTGTTTATTAATGCACATTGACATTTATTACAGTACAGTAAAGGATATATTCAGGTAACTGGTTTTCAAAAGTTAGTTGCAATTGTTTTCGCAGCTTAAAGCCCGTGTTCGCGTAGAAGATGTCATGACCTTATTATCGTATACATATAGTGGTTCAAATGTGGTAAGTTAAGGTACTATTATAATTATCCCAAACAAGCCTTCTGAGCGGTAGCCCTAGAAAGGAATTCTCCCACATGGAGAAAGAAAAAAATCTCTGACACCGATGGGATTCGAACCAAAGAACTACGGAAAAGATCGGTTTTTACAATTTACAACAAACGATTTTACATTCACAATCAAGTTCGTTGTTTGAGTATATTTCATTAAAACACTTTTGCGCCGTAGGAACACACGCAAGTAACTTCAGAAAGCGAAGCACCACAAGATAACCGAACATGCAGAGGCAACGATTGTTGTTGCGGAATTTATTTGCTGCATAATATTTTAATGTTCAATAGGAAAGAAGGCAAGTACAAATAATCATGAAGAAATATGCGAGCCATAAGCTGCTTAAATTAACACAAAATACCTTTTTTGTGTTTCTTCGTCGTCTCCTCTTTTCAGCAGCATCTGGTTCGCCACAGTGAATCTTGATGATGTCCGTGGTGCACAAGGAATTCGTTGCACAAAATGGCGGTGGGATAAACGGCATGCTGAGAAACTGTTTAAACTGAATCTTGAGCTGCATTTGCACGTTTGGATCGTTGCAGTCTCCATTGTAGAAGAAACTTGGAAAACCAGTGGTTTTGATCCAAGACGGGTTGTCGCGTTCTGAGAAGAGTAAAATATCAATCATGAGAAATTAAACTGCTGCTTTCACAAAACCTGCGTGAGAATGGGCTTGGCTACTAATGTTACAAAATTGATAAAAAAAATTTCTGCAGATTGTCCAAAAACCCTCTAAATGTCTTAAAACATTATCTTAAGTTTCTAAAAATCTCATTTATGATGATAACCTACTGCAAATAACATAACGTCACGTAACATCACGTTTTCTTTCGTACCAGCTGCTGTATTTTAAAATTTGATACAGTACAAAGTACATGTACAAATTAATGTATAGACAAGTGTACCATATACGGTATATGTATTATTTATATTGTCTAAAATCAGTGAGGATATTTTAAGAACATGTTTGAGAACATTTGAGGCTGATATCCCGAAAATATTTACGACGTTCCTTTAAAAAAAGAGTATAACTGCTGTTCAATGAAAGACTGAAAATGGCTTGAATTATTTAGAAGGAAACCAACCAAAAAATCTACGCAAATATTTTTCTAAACATCTCGGAAAATTTCAAAATACCCAAGGTTTAAAAACCAAAGTTCATTTACAAGGACTAGAATGCCAAATGAAAAGGTTCAGGCTCCGTCTGATGGAGTTTACAACGTGTCGATATTCCACACTTACTCGCACAGTCAGGCCAGGGCATTGTAGATACAGATGGTTGACCCGGTAGCGCATATGTACTCCATGAACCCTCAGCGCAAAAGTATAATAACGGCGGATTGAAGGCGAAATCATACGCCGAGTTGCACGCTACCGAACAAGTCTTGTCTCCCGAAATCGTGTAACATTTTAATGCACCGTTCTTGGGTGCTGCGTACATTGGACACGTTTTTTCTGCAACAAGAAACTGAAAGAGTTAGTTGATGAAGGAGTACGACTTTCATTTGTTAACCCTTATCGGACCGGGGGAGGGGTCTGAAAAGCGAAGCACTTACACAACTTAAGAAAAGCTCAAAAATTTGATGTTTCCGCTACAATTTATTAAGGAAAATTTTCGAGCGCTGACTATACCATGTCATATTTTAACATATTCATATCATATCATATCATATCATATATCATATCGTATCATACCATATCATATCATGTCATATCGTATCATATCATACCATATCAAATCATATCATATCATATCATGTCATATCATATCGTATCGTATTGTATCATATCATATCGTATCATATCATATCATATCATATCATACCATACCAGATCATATCATATTATCAATATTTTGCAAATTTGAAATAGGACTTCGTGCCATCCAAGTCTGTCTGTAATTACTACTCGTGAAAAAACTTGGATTTGCTCTCTGCGCTCAAACAACTTTTTTGTTTCTCGTACTGAATAATTCCAGACTGACTGGTTTATGTTACCAGTGAAAACTTCTTTATTTTGTTCCTTCGTACATTAAAACATATGGCGATTCTGCTATGTAAATCTTGGTTCACCGTTTGTAATTGCTGTTGGCTTCCAAACTTAAGTTAGGTTAAGAACAACGGAGGAAGTCATTTTTATCTTTAAAGTTACCGTTCACCTTGAGCGATGTTTTCGGTTGTTCGTATGTAACTTCGTTAATACGCATCGGTTACCCATAAGCCTATATATCAATGGAAAGTTTCTGAAAATATCTAGATAATGGCAAACATGTTTAATAAAAATTTTTGTTTGTAAACGAAAGCAAGCGGAAAATTCAAACTAATTCTTTCATATCTAGATGTCAATGCGGCTGTCAGCTTCAGTTTACGCCGTTTGTATTTTGTTTATCATATTTGGTGCCATTAGCGCGCTAATTCCGTCTTGGCGATTTTTGATTGAAACCGTTTTTAATTTTTTGCAGGTATTCGAAAAAAATTTCCCTTTTGCAGCATACAAAACTGCACTCTTTGAGTCTTAAAAAAAGTGAAGCGGAATTTCAAAATTCACCAGGACGGTTTTCATTTTAAGCTATTATTTTACAAGCTTGCCTAATCTGACGGCAAGATGTTAAAAATTGAAGAAGCATTGATCCTTTGCATTGTCGCAATTTTAGCCATATTAACATGTCTTGAGAAATTCACTCCTAAAATACGCCGCACGTCATACAATATGATTTCCGGTAAAAACTCTCGTTCGTCATATCTTCGCATTTTACGTATTGAAAAACAATATTTGTTCCTAAAAGTTCATTTAGTGTATATTTATATTTTGCAAAAATCTCAATTTCGAGATTTTAACCCGTTCCAACATGAA
Organism: Umimayanthus nakama; assembly: GCA_027574985.1. Taxonomy (NCBI): domain Eukaryota; kingdom Metazoa; phylum Cnidaria; class Anthozoa; order Zoantharia; family Parazoanthidae; genus Umimayanthus; species Umimayanthus nakama. Next base: position 11,951 of record JAOBRG010009018.1, on the reverse strand, counting down.
CGGTAACCTTCACAGGTTTTTGTAGAACAGACTGGATAAAGACGTTCTTCCTTTGGTACTTTGGCGAACAATAAGGAATGCTTTGAGTTGGGAGGCTGTGATTACTAATTTATAGCTGTCAAAACTGGCGCTCTTGTTTGTGGGCAAAAAAAGTTGGGAATCGCTTAAGTTTAAACATTCGGACGCCATATTTGATGCGCGAGTGAAAGAGGGACTGGAGGGAGAACTAATAGTATTGGGGTGGGGGGGGGGGGTGGTTAAGAGATCGAGAAGAGGAAAGGTCGATGAGAAAAAAAGGGAGGAGAGAGACCTTCTTTCCTTCCCTTATCCATTTTCTCTTTCTAATTCCCCCTTCTCCGTGTAATTAGTTTTTGTCCAGTAGTTACTTTGCGCAGGCACACGCCCACCGTTTCGTAGGAATGAGCAAAATTCGTGTGACTCCCAACATTTTCGCCCACAAACGAGTCCGAAAGTCCGAAATGTTTCCATTCCTTTCTTATCAAGATATGATGTTTGAATTACCCTCAAAAATTCTGAAGTTTCACCGGCAAAACTAAGAGAACCATTAACGCAGTTTTGTCGTCTTTTGTAGCTACATCAAAGTCTTTTCTTTCTTAATTACACGCGTTTGCTTGTTTTAGAAGCCTTTTTCCCAAAGAACACACCCAATAGAGAAAACTTCAGCTTTTCGCAAGATACCTGCTTAAACATAAGACTGTCTATTTTAACCCTTAATATAGGAGACTAGAATCATTCACTTCCAGCTATAGTAAATACCACGGGGGAATTCTCTTTAGGGTTTCCGCTATCCATTTTGTTCAGGAATTCATACATCAAAAACAAGCACTTACTTCTCAACGTCAAACGAAAGGTGCAGTTGTACTTGTTCTTTGGAGTTGCGTAATCCTCTGCCGTCACTTCAATCTCGTACGCGCCAGGCGAGGCGAAAGTGCCGCCATTTTTTCTGGTGACTGAGATATCTGGCGGTAACCCGGAGTTGTCTGTACATACTGTTCGATTCCAGCTTACTTGGACTTCCGGCTTCAATGTCTCAATCGTCATATCTTTAGGACAGCCTGGATTGCAGACCGGTGGTTCCATGTCTAGATAATATAATCATAAAGGTCATACTAACCACAATAAATGTGATGAACAGCTATATGTAATAGACTGTTTTCCTTTTTCCAGTTGCCGCTGATTACAATAACCAAAGAGTCATTTTTGCAGGGTTAGCCTCAACTTCCTGTAAAATGTATGTAAATATCGCCACGAGATCTGAAATCACAGAGTCGTGAATATGCAAATTCCACACTGGAATTGATGTTTATAAAACAATTCGAGAAACGAGTCAATATTCATTGTAATCAGTGCCGGGAAACTGGAAATAGAAAAATGGCCTACTAAATGATGACGAGAGATGCTAAGATCATTCAAAGTGTGTTTTTGCAAATTTCTTACTAATTAATTACAAAAAATTAACTAGTGATATATTCCTTCAAAACGCCAGTATTCAATTAGTTAAATAACTTCAAGAAACCGTTTCAACTTGAAGTCCTCGCGATTAACACCTGGCAAAGTTCAATACGATTCAATAAATTTGATTTTGGGAATTTGAACTTTAACAATATTTTTAACAATTGAATATATTTTAATAGCACAAGATTGAGTTTTTATTGGCACAAACAGTTTTTTCGGTAGACTAGTGACTTTATGGATGATGTAGAAAACGACTAGGCTTATCCGAAAATTTTATTCCCCAATCTTTTATCTTACCACTGAAAATATTGCCGTCCAAACTCCTTTTTTAGTCTTGTGCATTTATCAAATCATGTAATACATGTCACTCGAACGAAGCCTACGCAAGTTAATAAACGAAGGTCGAGCCTCTTTTTACCACTGCTGACTAATAGACGACAAAATGTTGACAATAATTTTGCTAGAATAGAAAAAAAGACTCACCTTTAACAGTGGCTAAGAAAACGCAAGCCTTACTGTTTCCTTGAAGGTCCGTTACGTTGTATTTGATCGTGTGCGGACCGATAGTTAACAGTTGGGGCATAGAGGTGTCAGAAGTGACATTTCCATCAATAGTCATTTTGACAGTAAATTTATCAATGGTTACGCCCGGTTCGTTGAACTGCAACACAAAAGCAATCAACTGGGTAAACAACAAAACTGGTATGGTAAGCTAAGGTAAGGTAGGTTATAGGTATGGTAATATATAAATACGGTTTGGTATGGTGTGGTACGGTATGGTGTAGTGTAGTGGGATATTGTGTAGTGTGGTGTGATGTGGTCAGCTGTGTGGTACGGTATGATATGGTAAAGTAAGGTAGGTAAGGTATAGTGTGGTATGATTTTGTATGATAATGGTATGATATGGTGTGGTATTGCATGGTATGGTGTTGAGATCAAGATGTGTGGTATTATTTGGTATGTTATAGTGTGGCATGGTTTGGTATAGTTAACAAGTATTCCAGGAGCTGATAGCCAACGAGGCGCGGAGCGCCGAAAAAGGCTCATGTTGTCATTACTTGTGGTACTTCAAGAGCTGTGAGCCAGGTGGTTTAATTCTATCGCGAAACTAAATAGTGAAGTTATTTTGCAAGTTTAAATTACAGAACTTTAAAAATATATACACAACCGTCTACAATAACAGAAACACTATAGTGATACATTAAGCGAAACTTTTTTTTTCACAAATCTGCACTCAACAAATTGGCCTTAATCTTATTCTTACCGACACAGTTTAGCAAGTATTGGAAAAATATTCCTAAAACACTGTCTCGTATTAGAAAGCATAAAACGGAACCTAAGGGATAGATGTTGTAGTTCAAAACAAAAGCTTTTGCAGTAAAACTCAGCATCAACGTATACGCCCAATTCTCTTAATTGGAGCGTAAACAAGAAGTTATATGCTTCATAGCTCATTTTTGCAACTAGTTTGGCAAACTAGCAAATGCAAAACTGAAATCTATGCCAATTACTGTACTGCTTTGAATGGCTTCTTGCAGTCCTTCAAAAAGAAACATTCTGTCACCTTTGTTTTCTAGAATTGTTGACACTCAACTATATGTCTCCTTTGAAGCTGACAGCAATCTTGATTCAGTGATGTACCGCATTCAAAATTGCATTGCTAATGTATATATAAGATGGATGGTCCTTAACGGTTGAAATTTCATCAAGATAAAACCATTTTTCCCTAATACGATCCAAGTTCCATCCTCGTCCTCCACTCTATCACATCTAAGTTAACGGAAACGAACTGATCCCTTTTTCAACCTCTGCCACTAAACTTTGTGTCACCTTTGACAAAACTCTGTCCTTTGAAGAACATGTTAAGCAAGTCTGCAAATAGTAATACTTAACGAGAAATTCTGTAGAAATCCTTATCCATGCCTTTGTCACCTCCAAGCTCAACTATTGCAATTCTCTTTTGTACGGCCTACCCATTAGGCAAGTATCTTCTGAAGAAGCTACAGTCAGTCCAGAACTGTTGCTCGAATCATTACCCTCAGAAAGAAATACGATCACATTACACCCGTCTTAGCTGAGCAACACTGGCTTCCAGTAGCATTGCACACAGATGACGTAAAAAGTTGGTCTGAGTTTATAATAATTATATTCTTGTTTATTCTTGCATTTCCAACAAAAGAAAGTGGGACATTAGAAATCCCTTGAGATTTGATGTCGGTTGTTTGTCTGAGTTTTGGTACTATAAATAGTATCTGTGCGCAGCGCTGTTCACTACCGAGTTGTCTTCAAGAACCTATTCCTGGCCTACAAATAACTAAACGGGTTCTCTCCTGTCTACTTGTCCAGCAAGTTACACTATTGCAAATCTATTCGATGTCTTCGTTCTGTCTCAAACGCACTTTTGTTTGTCTCTGGCTCAAACTACAAAACTTATGGCGACAGATCGTTTTTCGTTTGCGCACCTAATTATGCAACAACCTACCATACAGCTTACGAAAGCCATCCTGTTTAATTATTTTTAAGAAACATCTTAAAACCTATTTTTTTTAACATCATTTAACAGTAGTTTTTTTGCTTTGCAAAGGTAAATAGATGATAACGGGTAGTCAATAATTTGTAGCATTTCGATTTCCAAAGTTTTGTTTACCTTAATTTTCTCATTCATAGAGTATTTTATATAAGAATACTTTGTAAAGCGACTTGTACTTTAATGGATATGTGAGCTATATAAGTTTAAATTTGTTATTATAAATTTGATCAGTGTTCTCGACGCCTTCACAGACATGCTGTTTCAGGCGCGTGCACCAACAACGAGAAGTGTGGTGACTTCAATTGAAGTTAAAGTTCTAAAGTTGTTCTATATAGTTTTTACCTACGTGTATCGTTTTCTCATTGAAGACTAGAAGAGCAATGGCGCCATTTTTAGCATTAAAATTATGCTACTAAGGTTGTAGTGAGTGATAATACTTTTAAAAGTTGGGGTTATTTTGCTTAAAACTGGCTGCCCAGATCAACCAAGCAATGAAAAGAAACGTGGACAAGTCAAGTTGTTCTCAACTCCAGCACAAACTAAACTCCAAAATTTTCTAGAATGGTTACAGAGAGCAGTAATGTTTCAACTTTTAACAGTGAGAAAATCATCTGCTAATGAACTTAATTCTTTAAAAAGACTAAGTGACACGATGGAGTGCAAATCAAGTTTTAAACGTATCGTGCTACCAAACACATTTATCGACACAATTATTTACTTAAAAATTTGTATGTAATATAGTCTATGACAATCCAAGTGTAATGTAGGCGTTATGTTCTAGAGGAAACTCCAGTATTTAGAGTGACGCGCGTCATTGTTGTGCAAAATTAAAAGATCGTGTTTGTGTTAGCTGGTTCCACAAGAACATTAATTTCGACTGTAACAAACCTTAAGAGAGTTGTCGTCGAAACTGAAACTCCAAGATGCGTTTGCTACATTGGTTCCTGGGGAGTTGGGAATGGTCAGGTCGTCGGGACAAGTTAAGCTTGGTGGATCGATATCTGTTAAAGATGAACAAACGACAACAATTTAAAGTTGCTTCACATTGTTTGCAGCAGCAGCAGCCGTAGTAGGTAGTAGCAATAGTAAAGGAAGTAATGGTAGTACTGATATTAGTAGTATTAGCAGCAGAATTAGTAACAGTAGCAGCAGCAGCAGCAGTAGTAGCAGTAATAGTAGTAGTAGCAGTGGTAGTTATGTAGTAGTAGTATAGTAGTAGCAGCAGCAGCAGCAGTAGTAGTAGTAGTAGTAGTAGTAGTAGCAGTAGCAGAGCAGCAGCAGCGATTGTAGTGGTGGTAGCAGTAGTAGTAGTAGTAGTAGTAGCAGTAGTAGTAGTAGTAGTAGTAGTAGTAGTAGTAATAGTAGTAGTAGTAGTAGTAGTAGTAGTAGCAGTAGTGCATGGTAGCTATAGTAGTATTAGTACTAGCAATCACACACGATCACAGTAATTCTTACTAGGTAATACTTGCTAATGGAAACAGATGTATTACCTTTGCAGGTGACAGCTACTCCATCCCAACTTCCGGTAACTAAGCAACGTCTTTTATATGTGGAGGTAACCCCAGGCGATTTGGGGCTGATTTCGTAGCCTTGCTTACACGTCAGTTGACATTCGGTGAAAAATTTGCTGTCAGCCGTGTCGCAAGTGTTGATATTATAATCACCGGTGTGGACCGTATTCAATGGTGAACACATTACCGCTGTGGACCGGATATTGGGAATGAAACATGAGTTAGAACATAGCTGGGAATTATTTGTGGCTTTTGTATGGCGCGAGCGTGCAGTTAAATCTGGATAGACCAACGCCCGTGCGTCTATCAAATCGCGTGACTGCATTCAACCAATCAAAACGCTCAGAATGGTTTAGGAGAATTCTGTATACTTTATCAGTTTTCGTTATAAGTGGTATTAATGTTCTAAAAGAAATGGTCCATGACTTAGCTTTGCATCTATCGAGTTATGGATGCACTTGGGAAGTTGGGAGAGCACTCGAGAGCTAGAGAAGCGTTCGGCTTCGCCTCGTGCCACCCAAACGCTTCCCTCGTGCTCTCCCAGTTTCCCGCGTGCATCCATAACTCGATAGACGCACGCCAAGCATGGACCATTTCTTAAATAGACGAAAGTTACAAAGTGGTAATACGATACAAGAAAATCTGCCAAATAAAACTAACCAAATCTTAGTTGTTTCGTGACAAAAATACCAGACACTGATAATTGGATGATGGGATCAAAATATCCAAGACTCCCAAACAAAATAAAAATATAAATGTTATTAAATACTTTCTGTATTATCTACTGCAATTTCATCAATTATTTGCAATATATTGTGCCTGTGGGTTTATTCCGTAAGTTTATTTAACTTACACAAACACAAATCCTGCACATAAACTACCTTTTCCCTTCTGAAAACTTAAAGATTTCAATGTATTAAATGATTTTTTTTTGGGGGGGGGAAACAAGCTAGTAGTGTCTTAGTGAAAAAGCTTGGAAAGGAAAAAAAAAACTAGAACGGTGGAGTATTTGTACATTACAGTCACTTTCGTTGCTGAGCAATCAGATGCTGGCGTTAAAGAAAACATCTCAAAGCGATATCCCTGGGGAGGGAGGGAGGGGAGAGGGGTTTCCCCTTGACATTGACTATACGCTTAAAAGGTCATGGCTTCCAAACCATTTTTGGTCTTGAGAAGAGTATATATTCTGTGTGATAAGTCTAAAAAATGGTAAGTATTTTAGGGAGAATCTATGGAAAACACATCTACGTTTTGATCTGCTTATTGTCTAAGAGACAGCATAGGATTTTTTCCTCGAAAAAAGTTTTAAGAAATAAACACTAAAAATCTTCCACCTTCATTTCGGAGAGTAAGCCCATCAAGTAATTACTAAAAGTTCTTGAAAAATTGCCAGAAAAAATCCAAATGTTTCCAATGCTGCTTATTCTCAATGTTAATAGTCAAAAGGTACTCGTTTTTTAAAAAATGTTCTGAAAAATTGATTACAATTTTGTTAAATTAACGAGGAACGAGCCTCGACCTGGCGTTAAATATTAATTAACTCCAAAGTGGATATGAGCTATATCACAGCTCTGTGTATTGTTGGAGATGCAGATCTCGCCGGTATTTGTAAATATTTAACATCAAGACGAGGCTCGTGCTGTAAAGACGAGTCTATAGTCATTATAATCAGCGGCAACCAGGAAAACGAAACTGGTCTACTGCTTGTCCAACCTTGACATGTGGGCTTTGTCCCAGACCATGTGGAATCCAGCTGACACATTCGACGATCTGAACCGACCAGATTGTAACCCGCGAGACACTTATAGTTACAATATTCCTTGTACTTTGGGCTGTCCGAATCACATTTGCCAAGAGGAGGGTCTGCGTTTGGAATGTTCGGTGGTGAACAGCGGACCTCTGGGGAAGAAATAATAAAAGACGTAATTCTGAAAACGTTTCTAAAACAAACCTTAAGGTAAGGCACGTATGATAACGTTACTGGATGTGATGCCTGGGTCTCACTAGTCAAAGATCAACGCGCAAGGTGCATTGTTGAAACTTGGTTCCCGAAGCGGACGTTTAAGTGTCTAGTTTGAGTGTTTTTCAATATTAGAGCGGTCGACATTTTCAGTCTTAGTCGCCATCTACAGCTTTTTTTTAAAAGAACAAACTTTATAAGAACACCCAGGCTGAGATTGGCCCAAAAATTTAGAACAAGCTAAGAACAACCACCAGGCTGAAATTTTGATCAGAAAAATTTAAGAAACTTAATAGATCCTTAAACACAGATTGAGATGTACATGAAAACAAAACTTGTCAGAATTTAGCTTGGTCAACGGGCGCTAGAAGAGTGATTTTAAAAACAATCTCTTTACGTTCGCGGACGCTGTGTTGACCGTTTCAATTTTTTTCGCAGAATGAAACAATAGCAAACACAAATTTCTTAGTCCCATCTTACATGTATTGTTCCGGGCAACTAATTCTCTGTTTAAAAAATATCAGGAAATAACAATAATTTAAGAACAACTTGAGGCTGAAATCGCCAAAAAATTAAGAACAGCCCAGGCAGAGCCGAAAGTTACTGGTTCTCATTAAAAAAAGCGTGTAATCTTTGATTCTCGAGCTAAATATTATGGTATTTTCCCTTCTATGTTGTCATCCCGTGAGCCTTTTCCATTGCAATATTTGCACTTACTACTTTACTTGTCAAAGATTCGGTTCCGAAACTCAACTTTTCCGCCGTGCCCTAATAACACTAAAATACACGTTTTTTATATGTCCAGCTTGGAAAGAGAATTATGCCGCCATCTTAAATGAACAAGTTGACTTTTAGACCTGGACTTATTTCAGACATGAGGTCAACTGAGGTCATCAAGAACAAGGTTTGATCTAAAAGGTTCGGTAGTTCTTCTAGAAATATTAATATATGTTCAAACGTTTTCTCTAATTTTACAGTCCACAGTTTTCCAAGGTTTCAAAAATGTTTAAGATAAAGATATGAAGTTAAAAAAACTGTCTTTACCAGTCAGTTATTGTAAAGTATCATCAATATTATAACGTAAAATTCCGATAATAAGCCCCCCTGAAAATAGGCCCCCTCACCTAAAATTCCGTACAAGGTCTCAAAAAAACATGACAAAATAGTCCTTTAAACCAATATATGCCCTGGGGTTTATCATCGGAATATTACAGTATTTAAACTTGAGAATGGTAAAGACCAAGGGTCCAAAAACTGACTTGTTTTTTTTTTATCAAAAATTCGAGAATGACTGAGACCCCGCCCATACGTAGCCGGGTATTTTCGAAAACGGAGACTTTTTTCTCCATAAACGGCTGCCGTCAACACGTAACCGGTGTTTTCAGGCACCGAAAATGGAGGTTTTCAAATACGATGACGTCATGTCTAGGTTCAAGGCTCGCTCTATCGCCCATACTATCAGAAAACGCAACGTGCGGACGCAGAATTTTTCAAATACCGAGAAAAAAATCTCAATTTCCGAAAACACCCGGCTACGTGTGGATGGCCAAATACGATTTAAAAACGCTATGTGTGGACGCAGATTCTTTATCAACACGGAGAAAAAATCCTCTGTTTTCGAAAGTACCTAGCTACGTGTGGACGAGGTCTGATTGGAATAGGTCACGCACCTCTGCATATTGGAGCACGGTTACTCCAGGCGAGAACATTATTTGTTAATAAACACTGTCGCGATGCGCTCGAAGCGTCCTCCATTTTGTATCCTTCGTTACAACCGAACTTGCATTCCGTGTTGTAGTTTACATTGCTGCATGTTTTGCCATTATCTTGCGTCGTTCCAACCACGCGACCGTTCGTTGGTTTGGATAAAACTTCACACTTACGAACTGTGGAAGTTTAAGTATTGCTTTATACTAAATCATATTACATCACGGCGCATCAGTCATAACACAACATGCATTACACCACATCACATTATTCTATACCACACTACAGTAGATAACATCACACTATATCAGATTGCCGTGCCGCACCATATCTCATCACATCACACCACACCACAACACAACACAACACCACACAACACGTCACATCACAACACAACACGTCGTATCGCATTACATTACATCATATCACATTACAACAAATCACACCACACCACACCACTAACACCACATAACATAACACCACGTCACATCACATTACATCATATCACATTACAACAAATCACATCACACCACTAGTACCACATCACATAACACCACGTTACATCAAGTCACACCACACCACACCACTAACATCACATCACATCACATCATACCACGCCACGCGAGACCACACGGCACGGCAACATAACACACCATACCAGATTACCACACACCACAACAAATTTTTATCTGTGTTGAAAAATCGCACCACTAAAACCGCAAAATCACATCACGCCACACCACTTCTCATCACATCGTACCGCACCACAGCACAACACACCACACCACACCACACAGCACAACATAACATTACATGACACCACAGTACCGCACACCATACCACATCACATCATAATACAGCATACTCGATCATATCGTTTAACAAAAGTATCAAGCTTTAACCATAAGAAAACCGACATAAAAATTAGTACGTGTTTTAACAACATGATAACACACCCTTTTTTGAAACTAAAAAAGGCCCATTTCCAATAAAGAAAACGTATAGTATGTTACCAATTTACTCAACGAAAGAGATAATACCAAGTTTTCCCGCCACTAGGCTGGACCTTCCCTGCCCATACGTATTGTGTGATCGTGTGTGGTGTGGCAAAGTCATTGACACTAAATGCTTTGCAGCATTCATAAACAGCAAGCAATGCATGTTGTTGTCACTTTAAATACCTTCAAAACTCATCTGCACTATTGAACTTGTCAATGGAAAAAATGTTTGATATGAGAAATGAAAAACACTAGGGAAAACCCGACAAGGTATTTTGTTGGTCTGCTTAACAAATCTGATTTAACTCGTGTTATAGAGGAAATTAAGCAAAAAAACCAAAGTATATATAATGGAGCTATTTACTGGAAGATTAAGTACAAGTTTCAGGAAACATTCTTATTCAATCTCCAATATTAAATCCAAGTTCGGAAAACAGACCAAATACAATCGGGGGTGGAAGCGGAATCTTGAATTATGAATCACGGCTAAAAAGCATTAAGGCTTAACTCTACGAATTAACACGCTTTCCTTATTTTTTCCTTTCTTTCTAAGTTAGGGTTTGTGTTCTTTAACAATAGGGTTTGGATTTCTTAAATTGTCATTTATCCAATGGGATCTTTCGTTCGTAGAGTTAAAGACAACCCAAAAAAAGTGAAGGAATCACGAATCACATCATCTCGCAGGCAGTGAATCATGAATCATGAACAACAAAAAAATGAATCTTGAGTTTTTATCTCATGACAACACAAATGAATCATGAGTCGTGAAGAAATTCTATAAATGAATTATGAATCATTGGTCGAAAAACATCTGGGAATAACGAATTATCATACTGAAAAGATTCCACTTCCAACCCCGATACATGGATTGTGTTGTGTTGTGTTGTGTTGTATTTTTTGTGCTTTTGCTGCTGCTGCTGCTGTTGTTGTTGTAAAACGAATTTTCTGAAAAACTCCGAATCAATGCATTGCAATGTAATGTAATGTCATTAATGTAAAATGGCGTTATGCGATGTGATGTTGTATGGTGAAACGTAATGCTGAGCAGTTCACGAGGGGGGGGGGGGAGATGGGCTCCCATACCTGACCTGCTGACGGGGATGGTCGTCGTAACTTTTAGGGGTTGTAATTGCGATTTTGGTAACTCTTAGGGCGTCTAGGGAAGGAAATGGGGAAAATGGGAACGTGTAGCGCCTTCAGTCTTCGACATTTGACCCCGTCAATATTTGATCCCCTCTTTTTCCGAAACTTTTCAGAGTGAAATTTCTTTGGTATTTAAACAGTTCTTCCTATTAAATGCACAGTTTCCCTTCGTCTGTTGTGATGTAACTCTGTGGTAACTTTTAGGGAGTAAAATTTGCTTTGGCCACATCCATATTGGTAACTTTTAAGGATTTTTTTGAACAACTTCGACGATCATCCCCGTCATAAATACTTGAGAATCTCCCCCGGATATTGAAGTACAACGTTCTCATAGAGAAATATACTACAGTGTGATGAATTGTTTCCTTTAACAACAACTTTTATTTAAACACCATTCATTTACATGAAACAGGACTAAGAAACATACAGAAGTACGGTGTTTGGCTGCCTAGAATAACTATTTAAGCTAATCGAGCTAATCGCAGAACATTCAGAGATTTTTATATAGTAAACTATGGTTTCAACATATATTTAGGTTTAGTTGTAGTAAGTTGTAGTGCTCTGAAATAATCCCAAATAATACCTACTGAGCGTTAGCCCTAGATAGGAAATGGGCCCACACGGAG